>APFE030468356.1:72626-131176 GCA_000404065.3 Pinus taeda | reverse complement strand
ATGTAAGGAGGGTTGGAGATTTATGATAAAAGCAGAGTTTTCATGTTGGCTTATGTAAAAAGACTTTGACAGTAATAGAAGCAGTACTTTTTTCTTCCCAAGATTCATCTTGTGTTTCAAATGCTCAGAGTATATGTGGTTTGGTATTTATTCTTCTTGTTTTATAGTTCACTAAATATGCAATCACTCTGAATTCACCTAGTGCTCAGACTTCCTGTGTATGTTTTTTTGAATTGAGGTTCTTCTTGAGAAATGTTCTGAGTGTTGAGACATTATATGCCTTGGCTTCCATGATTGAGTAGCTAATAATTTACTGCAGAAATGTATGACTCCATGAGCCCAATGGAAGAAGTCTAATTTTGTTGTTCCAACCAGCTTAAACTTCATCTACTGTTTAAAGAGTTAGCCATCTTTTCTTGCCCTTAATGCATATCAAAAATCTGTGAGAGAGCCCTCTCTGACTAAGGAGGCTAAACCTTAGTCTAAAGCATGGTCTGAAATAGTTTCATGAAATCTTGCTAGGTAGCAGCCCTTAGTACATGGTTTTATGATAACAAAATCTTTAGCAAATTTTAAAAGGATATTAATTAGATGTCAGGAAGCACAACTTGCCTTGAGTAATATAAAATGTAGGATGATGATAACTAAGGGTGTTGTGGTTGGTCATGCTATTTCTGCAACAAATATTGAGGTTGATCCAGCCAAGATCAAGGTCTTATCCCAACTACGAGTTCCTATAACGCAAAAAGAGGTGAGAAATTTTCTTGGTTTTGCAGGGTAATATTAGCACTTCATTGAAGGTTTCACAAAGATTGTTATGCCCTTGCTAAATTTATTATATAAAGATGTTGTTTTCTTGTGGACTGACTAGTGTCAGGATGCGTTTAAGACTTTGAAATAAAAATTATCGGTTTCTCTTGTTTTGAGGGTGCCTAATTTGGATTTACCATTCCACATTTCCACGGATGCCTCGAATATGGCTTTGGAATTTGTTCTAGGGAAAAAATATGATATGTGTTATTATGCAGTTTATTAAACTAGTAAAAATTTAACCATCAATGAATTGAATTATACTATGATAGAAAAGGTGTTCCTTGAGGTGGTGTATTCTATAAACAATTTCATGCATTATATTACAGGTTATGAGGTCTTCATCCATATAGAACATATAGTTATCTGGTAGCTCATGAAAAAAGCTAGTAACCAATGATCAGATAATGAGATGGCTTCTTTATTACAAGTATTTAATGTTACCAATGTATACTGGCTTGGTAAAGATAATTTTGTTGCTAATTTCTTTTCTAGGTTGCAAAATGAAGAAAATAATGTTCCTATAAATGTGGATTTTTTTTATGAACAAATATTTGCAATTTCTACTCACCTACCTTGGTTTGCGAATATTGTAAAGTATCTTGCTATAGGAAAACTATCAACAAAGCTTCCTGCTCATGAGAAACACAAGATCATAAATACAAGTACCTAATATTCTTGGATTAATTGTGATTCTTTTTACATAGGTGCAGAACTTATCATAAGACGATGCGTATGGGAGGATGAAGTCCCTCATATTTCAAGAGATTGTCACAATGAGCCTTGTGGAGGTCATTTTTCATATAAGTGCATTTCCTACAAATTATTGAAATTTGGGTATTACTAGCCTAATTCGTTTAAAGACGTGAATATACATGCACCATTGTGATAGTTGCAAAATTATGGGGAGGCAATTTCATGCAAATGAAATGCCTTGCAACCACAAGTGTTGCTCAAACTGTTCGAGAGGCAAGCCCTAGATTTTGTAAGTTTGATCATGCTAGTGTCCCATAAAAAGAAATACATTTTGTGTGTATGAATTATGTTATGAAGTGGGTCAATGCCAAGGTGCTAGCTTGAGAAAATGAATAGGAAGTCACAAATTTTCTATATGATCAGGAGATTTTTACAAGGTTCAATGTGCAAAGGGAGATCATTACAAATCAAGGGATGTAGTTTATGTCCAACTTGATCAAAGCTATGACATAGTGGTATCAAGTTTGGCACTAAACTTCAACGCCTTATCACCCTCAGGTTAACATGCATGTAGAATCCATGAGTGAAGTATTGGAGGGAATTACACTAAAACTGTTTAGTTCCATCATAAAGATTTTATGATGGGCAAATCGATTGATTGAAGTTGTATGGACCTACAAAACAACATGTAGGAGTACTACAGGATGCTCACCATACAATTTCATCTACACGAAACAAGTCTTGCTACTGATTGAGTTTCAGATTCACACTTTCTGGATTGCTGCTCATTCTAGATTAAATTTAAGTGAAGCAAATGAACAAAGATTGTTGCAACTAAATCAGCTTGATGAAGTTTGGTAGGATGCAGTTCGACATATAAAATTTGTATGGGAGAATAAAAAAAAGTGGCATGATAAATTCATTCAACAAAATAAATTCTAGCAAGGATACTGGGTTCTCCTTTTTTATACCAAATTTAAGGAATTTAAAGGGAAATTCATGACCCGTTGGTTGGGAACGTATGAAGTAGAAAATGTTTTCGAGAGTGGGCCAGTTCAAATTAAAACTATTGATGAATAACATAGGTCTTTTCTTGTGAATGGAAATAGGTTGAAATTCTACCAAAAGCCAATGTCAAAGGAGGAATTTGTAGCTGAAATCTGCAAGGACAACAAGATGGAAGTGGTTTTGTCGAGGTGTACATGGATGACTTTACTGTTTATGGGGATTCTTTCAAGGAAGCTTTGGCAAATATTAAAAGGGTATTAATTAGATGCCAGGAAGCAAAACATGCTTTGAGTAATATAAAATGTAGGATGATGATAACTAAGGGTCTTGTCCTTGGTCATGTTATTTCTGCTACAAATATTGAGGTTGATCCTGCCAAGATCAAGGTCTTATCCCAACTACCAGTTCTTACAATGCAAAAAGAGGTGAGAAGTTTTCTCGGTTTTGTAGGGTAATATTGACGCTTCATTGAAGTTTCATAGATATTGTTATTCCCTTGTTAAACATATTGTCTAAAGATGTTGATTTCTTGTGGACTAACTAGTCCCAAGATGATTTAAGACTTTGAAAGAAAAATTGTTGGTTTCTCTTGTTTTGAGTGGGGCCAATTGGGATTTACCTTTCCACATTTCCATGAATGCCTCGAATATGGCTTTGGGAGTTGTTCTAGGGGAAAAAAGATGATATGTGTTATTATGCAGTTTATTAAACTATTAAAAAATTAACCCTCACTGAATTGAATTATATTGTGATGGAAAAGGCATTCCTTGCGGTGGTGTATTCTATAAACAATTGTATGCATTATATTGCAAGTTATGAGGTCTTCAACCATATAGAACATATAGTTATCTGGTAGTACCTCATGAAAAAGCTAGTAACCAGTGGTCAGATCATGAGATGCCTTCTTTGTTACAGGAATTTAATGTTACCGTTGTATATTGACGTGGTAAAGATAATTTTGTTGTTGATTCCTTTTCTAGTTTGCAACATGAAGAAAATAATGTTCCTATAAATGTGGATTTTCTTAATGAAAAAATATTTGAAGTTTATACTCACCTACCTTGGTATGTAAATATTGTGAATTATCTTACTATAGGAAAACTATCAGCAAAGCTTCCTCCTCATGAGAAACGCAATATAATAAATACAAGTACTTATTATTCTTGGATTAATAGTGATTTGTTTTATATAGGTGCATATCTTATCATAATACGCTGTGTATGGGAGGATGAAGTCCCTCATATTTTAAGACATTGTCATAATGAGCCTTGTGGAGGTCATTTTTCAGATAAGTGCACTTCCTACAAAGTATTGAAAGTTGGGTATTATTGTCCTAATTTGTTTAAAAACGTGAAAAAATACATGCGCCAGTGTGATAGTTGCAAATGATGGGGAGGCAAGTTCATGCAAATGAAATTCCTTGCAACCACAAGTGTTGGTTGAACTGTTCGAGAGGCGGGCCCTAGATTTTGTAGGTTCGATCATGCTAGTGTCCCAGAAAAATAAATATATTTCGGTGTGTATGGATTATGTTACGAAGTGGTTCAAAGCCAAGGTGCTAGCTTGAGAAAACAAATAGGAAGTCACAATTTTTTTGTATGATCAAGATATTTTTACAAGGTTCATTATGCAAATGGAGATCATTACAAATCAAGGGACATAGTTTATGTCCAATTTGATCAAAGTTGTTACAGAGCGGTATCAAATTTGACACTGAACTTCAACACCTTATCATCCTCAGGTGAACATGCATGTAGTTGAATAAAGTATTGGAGGGAATTATCACTAAAACTATTCAGTTTCGTCATAAATATGGGAAGATCGATTGATTGAAGTTCTATGGGCCTAGAAAACAACATGTAGGAGTACTACGGGATGCGCACCATACAAGTTAGTCTACAAGAAACAAGTTCTGCTACTAATTGAGTTTCAGATTCACACTTTATGAACTGTTGCTCAGTCTGGATTAAATTTAAGTGAATCACATGAACAAATATTGTTGCAACTAAATCAAATTGATGAAATTTGGTAGGATGCAGTTTGACATATAGTATTTATATAGGAGAATCAAAAGAAGTGGCATGATAAATTCATTTGGCAAAAGAAATTCTAGTAAGGAAACTGGTTCTCCTTTTTTATACCATATTTAAGGAGTTTAAAGGGAAATTCATGACCCACTGGTTGGGAGCGTACGAAGTAGAAAATGTTTTTGAGAATGGGTCAGTTCAAATTAAAACCATTGATGAATAACATATTTCTTTTCTTTTGAATGGAAATAGGTTTAAGTTCTACCGAAAGCCAATGTCTAAGGAGGAATTTGTAGCTCAAGTCTGCAAGGACAATGGGATGGAAGTGGTGAAGCAAGGAGATTTTCTTCCTACTACTATTTCCTTAGCTTAACTCTTCTTTTGTTGTTGTTTTAATATATAATAATATTATTGGGGCCTAGTTATGAAAGCCACATTTAGGTATGATTAGGTTTTTAAAATGTTGATATCATTTTTTCATTCTCTAACTCATAAATCTTGCAAATTTCTTTTGTTTGTCTCATGTTAGTTGATGAGGGATTCCTTAAGGTCCCCCCTCTAATGGTTCTTCCTCCATCGACTTTAGCACATCATTTGGGAGAAGGTCTAGAGAGTATTTAAATATCTTGAAACTTGCATGCATCAATGGTAGGTTCTCTCATCGAAAATTAGTGGGAATACCTCAATGTCTCATGGTTACCAAATCTTGCAATTGAATCAACTTCGGCACATTTATTCGTACCTCGTAAGATGTACTAGGGTACCTTGGCTTCCATTACATTAACAGTGGAAGGCCTCACATTGGTTAACAACATGCACTAATGGTTGGTAATCCAACTATTCTCTCACATGCTCAACTTAGACTCCTTTATGTGCATGGCGGGAGATTGTACTGAAAGTGGTAGAACACGTGAATACTTGTGATTTTGTTTGAGATGACAATTATTAGATTCAAGGTTGGTCAAGGTAGTTACTGGATTTCATTGTAATAATTGTGACTAGACCCTCTACTTGCAACAACATTTTATCTTGTCAAAGTTATCAGTGATAAACAGAGCAATAAGTTGAAGTAGAGTCATCAAAATAAGTCTAGAACAGTGCCAAGTTGAATGTTAAATTCATCAAATCTAGACTTTCTTTAGGATTTAGTAGTTACTGGGTGAATAATTGGTTGTAAATCAACCATATTTCCTGGTAATGATGAGCCATAATCGTGTGTTTGAAGCGGCTTGTTCCCATAACATTGTACAAGTGGAAAAAATATCTAGGTTTGTGGTATTCGTTATTATCACCATATCCTCCCTTTGAAAATGCGTCAATAAGTGAGACTCCCAAGGTACTTAAGGTCATGGTGAGGTGTTTTTACTTTAATACATAATATAATTAGCTAGGGATTCACTAATATTTAAAAGGTCACCATACTCTACATTGTGATTTATTGTGTCGTCACCCTATCCTAATAACACCGAAACCAATATGTCTCACCATGGTCTGACAACAAATTTGGTAGAAGCAGAATACTAGAAAAATGGCAAGTCATGGGGAAAAAAGCTTTTCAGTGGTGGTTATGGGTAGACTTTTTTGTCATCTCCCTTGAGGGGGACATCATCTACGTTAAAGAGAAAATGAGTTTTTGATATGAGTGTACACATGAAGACCCAGTGTGTGGAGGGAATGGGCAAGACTCCAGTAGAGCTAGGGAGACTCCCATCTCCAAGAGAAGTAAAACCCTCTAGGAAAAAACCCTAAAGGACCCCATGTCTACGAAATAAGAGAAAATAGTTGATGAGAGGGAGAAAGAACCTTCATCTGAGGAGGAGGAATTCTAACTTATAGAGAAGAAAAATCTAAAGGGGAAAGACCATCAGGAAAAACAGAAGAAGGTGTGCATGCAGAAGAAAGGAAAAAATGAAAAAGGGTTGAAGGAAACCTCTCCTACAACTGAGCCTAATAAGGAAAATAAATTTGACTCCAGAGGAAATTTGGATGAGGTCGTGGTCATGAAGATCTTTCCTTGTCGACCCCACACTTGTTCGTCAGCTAAACAGTTTACAAGTTAGGAAGGGACAACTAAACCTACTACAACCTCGATTAACTTAGCTAAGGAGTCAGATTTTTTGAAAATGGTATCGCAAGTATGTCACGAAGTTAGTTAAGGTTTGTTTCATTTACCATATTTTGACTCCGAAGGAGAGGAAATCAGGCGTCCTGTTTCCAAATATGAATTGGTCAAAGATGGGAATGATATTGTGGAAGGTGTTTCTGTTGAGAATGTTGAATATTTATTGCCCCTAAAAGGTCTTGACATTGAAGAAGAAAAGGATGTTCAGACACCAAGTACCTCTAAATAATTGTCAAAAACAGTTCCAATGTTGAAGCTATCTAAAGTTGGTTTTGAGAAAAAGGTAGGAGATGTTGATAATCTTGAAGTAGAAAGGTCTATGAAGATTACAGAATTAACATTGGAATTAGAAGCCTACAAAGAAGATGTGGAGTCTCTATTGGGGGAGAATGTGGAGTTGAATTTACCTTTGTCAGCGATGAAGACAAAATTTAATGGAAAGAAGGAAGTGTTGGATAACTTCGAGTCAGAAGAGGTTAAGATCGTCGAGGATTTTCCATAGGTTAATCCTAAAACATCAATAGATATAGATCTAGATCAAGTTTTCTTATGAAAGCAGTTGAAGGTAAAGAAACTCTAGAAGAAGGTTAAGAAATTTAAGGTTACTATATAGAGCTAGACTCAAATTAGTGATCGTTTGAGAAGATCTCGAGACTATTTGGTTGTTCAAAATCAGCTGCTAGTTAAGCAAGACAAACTCTAGTAGATTAAGATGGATTGCCTGATGTAGCATTGTCAAAGAATGAAAGTTAAATACTCTCTTGGAAACATGAGGAGAGTTAGGCGAAGCTTAACCATTTGAGTCAAGTTGTTGAGGGAATTTTGCACAAGGACATGCAACTGAATGAGTGTGGGAGGATGAAGAGCCTCAAAATTAATATATCCAAAGCACCTCCCAACCATATCTTGTGCCTCAAAACCCCAAGCCTCTCCTCGCATTTCCTTACACTTTACTATTATTTCATTTCATTTTGTGCCTTTAATTGCATCTCAAATACTAAAGGTAATTATTATTATATTTACGTGTTTTATTACTAAATTGGTCTGCATCTTAGTAAATTCACTTATATAAAATCGTCATATGTTGCAGTCTCCTTTTTGCCTAAGTCCTAGGGTGGATGATCATTTTTTATTGGATTAAGCACTATATCATATCTACTGGAAGGAGCTATCTAGGATAGCTACAGGAGGGACGAATGCAATGTTCAGATTACATGCGAGCTTGGATAATTTTAAGTACAACCTATATATTCAAAATAAATATTATTTTGTTCTCTTTTTGTATTGTTTGATTTTTATTTAGAATGAGATTGTTCAGCGATAGATAGGAAGTTCCGTCCATTGTCATTTTTTTAAAGATTAACCTCTTAGTTAAAACACTTTTCCCTGTTCTTTGGACTAGATTGGTTGAGGATAATATTATATAATTATTTGTAACCATCCAAAGAAGGCTAGCTATAATGCTACTATGAGATTGTGGAAGCTTTTGAACTAAATTTTGGAATCTATAATACATTTTGATGATTTTATAATATAATTCACAATGTTGATGTTTTATTTGTTGGAGTAACAAGTTCTTTTGCCTGTAGTGCTTCCAGTGTAACACCTCCTCCCACATTTATCCACTTTTACAAGCTTTCACATGTAAACATGAGCAAAGTGTCACTATGACATGACTCGGCCTCCAAGTTCCATTTATAGAAGTGGGGCCCACAAACTTAGAGCTTACTATCTTCCCTCTCAGGGACTACAAATCACTCGGGACCCTAACAACCACCCCAGGTGATTAATCCCTAAGATGGAACTCTTTTTCACTGACCTAACACCCCAACCACACCCTTGACACAATGTGCATGCAGTTATGAGGCTCCAACTGCATGCACAAGCTTGCCTGCCAATGGTTGTGACAAAAAATCCAATGTTTTGTGCATGTGGTTGCGAGATCTATGCCACTTTTTCATGCAAGCCCCTAGGCCACTACCAAGAACTTACTGTAACTTTCTAGAAACCTAGATAACATGATAACAATGCTAAACATTCAAAACTTGAACAATATCTTGACTAGAATAGGCCTAGTACACGATAAGCATTTCGTCAAACATATGATAAACATATAAGTTACAAGTCATGAATGCATATCTCATCATAAACTTTTGAACTTCATCTAAGAATCACCAAGAAGGCTTAATACCCTCTCTAGCTAGCTGCAACACCACTTATTAGCCCATGTATTCATCAACCATTCAATAAACTACCAAACCTTGAAAAAGACCAATAGTTAGAGAACATCATAGAACCATGCTTATAACCATCATTTAACCAGAATGGAACCATGAAAAAAAAGCCATAGAACTCACATAATAACATGTAGATGTGCTCAATAATTACTTAGAATAATAGATCATATTAACATAGGCAAAATCCAACCAAGTCAAGGACTTCCACGTACCACCCGACCATAGATTGGGCTGAACCAAATCCTTCTTTCATCCAATCACCCTTTTTCCATATTCCAAGCATGAATGTGGTATCTCATGGGATAAACCAATACATAACCAAATAGGGAATCCATAGGTTAAACCATCTCCACACTCAATCGATCGTGATCTCTCCTAAACCAGCCCTGAGATCACAAAGTCAAACCAAGCTTGGATGCCTCAGAATTCCTTCACCATACCTTAAGGAATTTTCCTATCTCCACCCACCTATTGAGGGCTTCCCAGAGAAAACCATATCCACCCCCAACCCTTGGTATTTTACTGAGACCACCTCACCTAATTCCAAAATCTTCTAGCAATCAAAATATCAACCAAGAATGAATCTTGTCACACCATTACTATCTAGGAAATGGGAAGGAAAGGCTGAAACCACTGTCAAACCAGGAAATTCATTTGAATGACAACAAATGTGTGTACCGTGCATTCACATCCCAGCAAGGAAACCATGCATGCAACCTATTACCTACAAGATCTTCCTATTGAAGTTGTTGATCCACCCTTCTCCTTGCGTTCCTTCACTTTTCTTTGCTTTTGCTTTTCCTTCCTTCGCTTGCTTGCTTGTGTTTCTCCAAATCCAAGTGAATCCCAAAGTGCTCCAAGAATACTCTAAGTGTGCAAGAGTGTAAGAGAGCCAAAAGCTAAACTGAAAAGAAAAAGAAAAAAAGATAAAATAGATCAAAAGTTTGAATTGTTTCTTTGATGCCTTTTTGTCATTGATGTCCCCTTTTTCTCCATTTTCCTTCATTTTCTCTAATTTCCCTTGCATTCAAATTTGTGTCTCTTCACCTTCATTTTCTCCTATTTTCCCTTTACTTTCATAATTAAATGCCAATTATTGCCTCTTTGCCTTTTCCAATTTCCATAGCCATTAATAAACTACAAGTGATGCCCAAGTGTTTGCCTAACATTAAGCTTGGAATACATGTCCCATGACCTTGGTATTAGCTTGAATTTATTAGCCTTTATTACATGAAACTTTAACCCGGGTTGTTACAAACTCCTCCCCTTGGGGGAACATCATCCTTAATGTTCTACAATACCTATGACTAATTAGCCATTGAAAACAAAACATATTGCCTATGGAGCTTTATAACATAGCTTAATGCAGTATTTACAATGGCATCTTGTTGAAAGCAAAACAAATAGACCACTTATTGGAGCTTTATAACATAGCTATTTACGACACTTACAACCAAACGCACATGCACGCACGCACACGCACGTACACACACGTGCGCACATGCATGCACACACACGCGCACACACACACACATACGCACACACACTCACACACACACACACAAACACACACAGATATACCAAAAATTCATTTGCTTGAACCAACAAATAATGAAGGATACAAAGCCACATCTAATTAGCCATTTCCCATGTAGCTTCATCGGGCCCAAAGGGCTTTCACTTCACTTTAACTTGCTCTATTGCTCGGTTCTGGAACATGATTTGTTTCCACTACAATATGCATTGAGGCTCTGGATAGAACTCTCCCTCTAGTTCCACCTACAATATAGACCAATCAACCACATGATCAACATCCTGCACATATCTCTTAAGTAATGAAACATGGAAAAAATCATGGAATTTCACTATTGGCGGAAATGCAAGTCTATAGGCCACTAGTCCAATCCTCTAGAGGATCTCAAACAGCCCACAATACTGAGGTGATAGCTTGGCACGTGACCAAATCCTCAAGGAGCTCCTCTTAGGCTTAATGTGCAAGTACACATGCTCCCCAACCTTAAACTCCTAGAATGCTTTGTGTTGATCTGCATAACTCTTATGCTTGTTCTACACTGCTTTTAAATTCCTCTTTATACCTGCATCTTTTGCTCCATCTCATCCAACATGCCTAGTCCAATCAACACTTTATTCAATGGATCACTCCAGCTAATCAAAGTATTACTACTTTACCCATAAAGAGCCTCAAATGGACTCGTCCTCAAGGATTTCTAATACCCATTGTTATATGAAAACTCCAATGGTGGAAGATACTCCCCCTACTTCTTCTCCTGATGCATGACATACATCCTCAACATGTCCTCAAGAATCTTGTTAACTCTCTTTGGTTATCCATCTATCCATGGATGATAAATTATACTGAATGGAAACTTTGTCCCCAAACCTACAAATATCTCCTTCCAAAACTTGGAAGTGAACTTGGCATCTCTATCTAATATAATCTTATTGGGAACACCATGAAAAATCACTATCTCCCTGATGAATATTTGAGCTACCTCACAAGTTGAATTCGTAGACTTCACTGCAATGAAGTGAGCTACCTTACTCAACCTTTCAACCACAACCATGATGGAATCATGATGTCTCGATGTCCTATGAAATCATGTAATGAATTCCATGGAAATGACCTCCCATTTCCATTCTAGAACCTATATAGGCTGCAACAAACTAGTTGGGTGCTTCCATTTTTCTTTCACCCGCTGACAGTCCAAACATCTCACAACAAACTCAACCACCTCTTTGTTTAAATTCAACCAATGATAAAAACTTCTTGATTTTTGTCAAAGTCTTATGATATCTCAGGTGACCTGAATATGAATTGACATGAAACTCCCTCAAGGTAATATTCTTGAGCTCGTTGTTGTCTGGCACATAAATATTGTTCCTGAATCTTACCAAGCCATCTATCGTGAGGTGATAATAGTCATCCCTATTACCTTCGCCCTACTGCTACAACCTCTCTTCAACTAATGGCACCTGTCATCATGCTTCCATGCTTGAAATATCTGCTCTTGTAAATATGTCCCATAAGAGCTCATAGTTGAAATGTGATTCACTTGTGCTCTCCTACTATGATCATCTGTAAACCTGTTCTCCTTTTAGTTGATGTATCTGATCTCAAATTCAAACTCACTAAGGGTAGCCAACCATCTAGATTTCCCAACATTCAGATTAGGTTGGTCAAACATATACCTCAGTCCACTATGATCACTCACCAGAACAAACCTCCTATTAAGAAGATAATGTTTCCACATCTTCAAGGCATGAATGATAGTTGCCAACTCAAGATTGTGAGTCACATAGTTCTGTTGATGCTCATTCAACTTCCTTGAATCATAACAGACAACCTATCCTTCCTGCATCAGGATTCCACCAAGTATTTTCTTGCAAGCATCTGTACAGACTAGAAACTCCTTATTAGGATCTGCAATCTTTAATACTAAAGCATTTGTAAGGAAATTCTTCAATTGCTCAAAACTAGCTGCACACCCCTCAATCCATTCAAAATTCTTTCATTTTCTCTGCAAAAATGTGATAGGATAGGCAATCATGGAGAAGTTACTGATGAACCGCATGTAATAAACTTACTAGTCCCATGAATGATATGACTTCATCCACATTCCTAGGAGTTTGCCACTCCATGATAACTTTAATCTTTTTTGGGTCCACTGTTATCCCTTCCTTGGAAACAACATGCCCTAAGTAATGAATCTAAGTCTAAAAGAAACTGCACTTGCTAAGCTTGGCATACAACTGATGCTCTTTCAAGAATCTCAACGCTCCTGCCAGGTGCTCTACATGCTCCTCCTCATTCTTAAAATATTTCAATATATCATTAATAAACATTATCACAAACTTGTCCAGGTAAGGACACAACACATTGTTCATTAAGCACGTGAAGTGGCTAGAGCATTAGCAAGACCAAAAGGAACTACTGCAAACTCATAATGCCCATACCTCGTACGGAATACAGTCTTGTAGATATCTTCTTCTTTGATGTGCACCTAATGATATCCTGATCTAAAATAAATCTTTGAAAACACTAAATCTACCATCAATTGATCAAACAAGTCATCAATATGCAGAAATGGATACTTGTTCTTGATTGTCACCTTGTTCAACTATTTGCAATTAATGCACAATATGAGAGTACCATCCTTCTTCTTTACAAATAACATTGGTGCACCCCAAGGCGACACACTTGATCTAATGTATCCATTATCAAGAACTTATTTAAGTTACAACTTCAATTCCACCAACTCTGAAGTGCTCATCCTATAAGGTGCATTTGATGCTAGAGTTGCTCATGTTACCAACTCAATAGAGAAATCCACTTCCCTATGAGGTGATAACTCTGAAATGTCTACAGGAAACACATCCTGGAACTACTGTAAAATAAGATACCCCTTCAGGACTTCATCATCCTCAACATCCTTCCCTTTGTCACTGGAAATATGCACTCCAAACAATACGCACCCTTTCCTACAATTGTGCTTTTCTTGCATAGTTTTAACCATTCTTACTAATGTATGCTTCTTTCCCTGCAACGTTCTCTTCTCTCCATCATCATCCAGGCACTCAATATCCTTCTCATAGCAATATACCTTGTTCCCGTGAACAAACAACCAATCCATGCCCAAAAGCATACTATATGATTCCAAAGGAAGCACATTTGGATGCATTGATGTAGGAATACCATTCAACTCAAATGCACAAGCTCTCACCCAATGAGGAACTCTTTTATTGGTCCATGTAGCCAATTGCACCAACCAAGACTTTGCATGCAATTATTTACTCAATCCACAGTTAGCCAACATGTTAGTACTAACATAACTATAATTAGATCCATGATCAATCAAAATGGAAACAACTTGATCGCAATCTTGCCTTCCATCTCAATAATGGATACCTGATGGTCTGCCTTCCTGTTATCAAGTGATGCATATATCTAAGGAATTCTCTACCCAAAATCCCCAACTATCTTATTCTCCTAAGCACTGTAAATTTGAGGCTTTCCACCCTAGTACAATGTAAAATTCTTCTTTCAATGATCCTTGCCACAAATCCAATACTACAATGATTCTCTGCCACTGCCTTTATTTTGTTGCTCTCTAGGTTGAGGTCCATGTCCCTTTTCAGTTGCATTAAAATTCCTGTAAGGAGCCACATTTTCTTTCTCACATGCATCTTGATGTCTTTCTCTCTTATTATACCATTTTCCTTTAGCCTTCGGCTACTCATAACAATGCTTCAATTTCCTGAAGACTTCCTCCAACGACAAAGGCTCATCATACTCAATTTGATCCTTGAATGCTAATGGAATTTCACTGATGAACCTTTAGACCTTTGCCTTCTCATCCTTGAGATAAGGCACATACGTTAACAACTCCAAAAATTTGGTCATGTACTCTTCATCTACCATGGAACCCATCTTACGCTCATAGAATTCCTTAGCTTTTCCATCATAATATCTCTCAAACAAGTACTTATTTATGAAGATTCTTTTAAACTCATTCCAACTCAACTCTTCTACCTTGATGCCTCCAACACGCTTCAGATCTTCCCATCAAATATTTGATTTTCCCTTGATACTAAAGATCGCTATATTGGATTTCATATTCTCTGAATAATTATGCAGTTCGAAGGAATTCTTCATCCCAAGTAGCCATGCTTCTGCATCTTCTGATTTCTTCATTTTTTCATCACATGTAGGAGGTTTGGATTTAGTGAACTCATCGGGAAAATATTTCTTATCACTCCTCCTATAAGGATGATGGTGGTGATGACGATGATGTCTCTTTGAACCAAAACTAGAATAGAACCCATAAGCACTACCTCTCCTATCAGGTGTATGCAATCATCTTCCACCTCTAACTATATCATCTTTGTCCAACCTATATCATGATCGAGACCTATTACCATATGCCCCATTAGTCCTTTCCTCATGTCCACGACTAATCCTTAGTTGTCCATGTCTCTGCAAATCTAAGAGGCTTTGAAGGATCATTGCATTAACCTTGGCCTTCTTTTCTTGAGCTCTTGAAATCCTTTCCCGTGTTTCAATCAACCTATTATTATTTGCCTTGCAACTTCCAATTTCTACCTTTAAACTTTTGAATGTACCTGCTATATCAAGAGATTACTCATTTCCTTGTTACTCAATTGATCCGTAAGGAGAGTCAAGTGCCCTGTAATCCACCATTTTGCTCGTCGTCTCTGAGCTTCTTCTTCCTAAAAACATACCAGGTTATATAAACCAAATGGAAAACATGATCAAACCATACCTTAGTGTATCTCAGGGGAGGTTATCTCATTTGCACAAGTCAGCCAGTATTAACATCAACATATCAGTTTCTCAACATCACACATGATGACACAAAATTGCAATAATAACCACATGCATGATAACTACAACCATCCCAATGCATACATATTAGGCACATAATCGACATGCATAACTAACTATATACATTTACCACCCTGTAACATATCCTCCCACATTTACCTGCTTTTACAAGCTCTTCCAAGTAAACATGAGTTGAGTGTCACTATGACATGACCCGACCTCCAAGTTCCAGTTATGGACGTAGGGCCCAAAAACTTAAAGCTTATTAGCACCCCTCAGGGACTACAGATCACTCAGGAACCTAACAACCACCCCATGTGATCAATCCCTAATATGGAACTCTTTTTCACTGACCTAACACCCCAACCACACCCTTGGCACACTGTGCATGTGGTTATGAAGCTCCAACCGCATGCACAAGCTTGCCTACACTTTTTCAGGCAAGACCCCAGAGCACTGCCCAAAACTGCCTGTAACTTTCCAGAAACCTAGATAACATGATAAAAAGGCTAACCATTAAAAACTTGAACAAGAGCTTGACCAAAACAGGCCTAAACAATGTAAACTTTGAAACGGGAACTATAAACTCAAAACGGGAACTCTCGCCAAAAAACCTCGAAAAAACATCAAATACAGTGCTACAAATGAAAAGTGTGTATACTGGAACGATGTTTTTTTTAGGGTCAATTTTGAACATGTTTTAAAAATGGCAATGAAAACGAAATTTTCGTGCAAAAAACACCTTAAAAACGAAAAAAGTGTTGATACTAGAATGATGATTTTTTATTTTTTATTTTTAGGGTCAATTTTTAACATTTTTAAAAAATGCTAGTAAAACCGAATTTTATGTGCAAAAAAAGAGTTGTTTATGAGGAAAAAAACACATTAATGTTTTTGGTAGAATAACATTTTTCTTTCCTAAGTATACATTCAACATATTTTCAACCATAACATGCTAGATATACAGGAAATTGGAATTTTTTCAACCATAAAATTAAAAAACCATGACATTATGAACAAATTACATGACTAAATGAATCCAAATGTCATTATTTGTATATTGAATGAAACATACATTATATCTCTAATTTAATGTTGCATTGCAGATATTCTAAACAATAAAAATTATCATAATTAAGACATATAATCCAACAACTTAAAAATGGCTCATAACTTCTTATTTAACACCATATGGAAATCAAAAATTTTATTTCAAGATACGACGCAAACATCAATTATATAAACTTTCTTAGACAATTATTCAAAATCACTCATATTTTCTTGCACACCATCAGAATTCACATCTTCAGATGAATGATTGGATGTTGATGAAGATGTTCCATATTCTTCTCTTTCATCAACTGTTGCCCCATCTGAGTCCACATGCATGCCCACCATTTCAGGTTTCAAAATTCTTCCAGATCTACGACTAGTTTTAGTAGACTCCCATCTCAACATTGTTCCTTCTGGTAATAACCTTTTCAGAATCTCTATAATCTTGAAGAGAAGAGTTCCTCTCTTTGTTAAATTGAAGTCATAAACAAGTATGTCAACGTCCTCCAATTTTAAGATGTATGTGCACCAACGATTTATATTTGTACCCTTTCTTTTTCTCTTTCCACCATTTTTTGTCAACTACCATCTCTGGCATATACACACCATTGAATGGGTGTGTGTTTGTGGCATACCAATGTACTTCAACACCTGTAACATCCTCATTTTTTGTAAAGACCTTTATAACCTTAGCAACCCAGAATGGATAACCATTGGGATCTCCATCTTCTAGCACTACGATCATGCAACCCTCCTTAATATCTTGTACTAAATGCTTGTAAAGGTCTTCCATGGCTTCACGTTGTGCACGAGATCTTCTAGAACCAATATACATCTCTCTTTCCTCTATCTGTGAAGAATTAATAACACCTTGAGATTGTTTTTGTTCAACAATGTTTATTTCATCATGTTCATTGACACATTTTGTGGCCAACTAAATGGATTTTTCAAAGGTATATCTTCATTTGTTGTTGTTGAAATGATATCACTTTGATTATTGAAAAATGACTCCCACCGTGGAATTTTTCGTTGTGCGAAAGCTAGGGTTTACAGGAAACTTGTTCAACCTGTGATCACGGTACCAAACTCTGGAGGAGGACAGCGCCAGGGGTGCAGAACTTAGCAAAAGAGGGCAGCTTCTGACCCAACAAATGAAAATCATGGGGTCCAATGGGACTCCATATTATAAATAGGTAATGATGCAAAAAGATAAGGCCCCACTAGATGGGGTGCAGATCTCTGGATCTGAGAAGCCTGGAAAGGAGGAACTAAGCAAGAAAGGGAAACTAAGTGAGGAGCCCAGGATTACCCAGAGGCAAAAAGAAACCAATAACATCAACAATATGGTAGGCAGAGACAAGAAAAACTCTTTTCCATAACAGATACCACAAGAGAAGGAGCCTGAGGACAAGATAACAGGAAACACTGAAGATCTGCACCAGTTTGGAACAGATTAGGAAGGAATAGCCATGGAAGCCAGAAAGTAGGAGAACCAAGGGCATTACAAGCCTAAAACCACAGAAAACCTACGGGTAATAATCTTTGACCCAAAACTATAGGCTTTTTGAGATCATATGGAAGAACACGCAATGATCTGCAAGTTTATGGATTTTTGGCCAACAGAACGAGCCCTATGCTTATGGATCAAGCAATAATGGAAGCCAAAAGGGGATGTGAGGCTACACCTACGAGCCAAAGGCTTCTTCACGGTGGTTTTCACAAATCTGGATGACAAGGATCACATCTTCGATAGAGGACCATATTTTTTCACCTCAACGGGACTATACATGAGACCATGGAAGCCCAACTTTGCGCCAGAACAGGAAACATTCAAACAGACACCTGTATGGATCCACCTATTCTCTCTCCCAATTGACTATTGGAGACAAGCGACACTAGAACAAATAGGCAATAAGTTAGGTACCTTCATCAAAGATTCGGAAGCAACACTACAAAAGAGGTATACCTCCTGTGCTAGAATATGTGTCGAGATGGATGTTTCAAGGGCTTTGCATGAGGGTCTGTGACTGGAATACAGGGATGAAGTTTAATTTCAATCTATAGATTATGAGAAGATCCCATTTCACTATAGGAAATGCCATGAACATGGACACCTGTTTAGGGAATGCCCAATGAAAAAAACAATGGAAAAACCCAAGGATTTACAGGGAAAAATAAGGAAGCTTTCACCCAACCTCCTGGTAGACAGAGAGCCAACAGGAGATAGCAACATAAAGCAAGCACATCCTTCAAAAGTACAGGCAACGCCTTTGAGGTGTTGGAATCAGAAATGGAAGCAGAAGAGGCTAATCAAGGGTAAGATCCATTGTGGGTTAGCTAGACCATTACGACACAGAAGACACAAGATCCTAGTCCCATCCCTTCAAATAACATCCCACATTTTCCAATACTAACAGAAGAACTAGAAGAAGACTCAAAAATGATAACCAGCGAACACGGGTATAGAGGACATGGATCTTAGCGACATTCTAGAACAAGAAGGTATGGATCTACTGAACATGGTAGAGCAATGGAAGAAGAAAGGCATAGAACACATACTTGAGGAGGAGGTGAATAGAATAAACTAATTATTCCTAGCAAGACAAAAAGTAGAAATGGATATGCAAAAAAGAAGCTTTGAAGCAACAAAAGGACGGGGAGTGAAAGCGCAGGGACTGCATCAAACCACCACCAATCCCAACCATCGGAAAAAACGAGGTAGAAGGACAAACAATGAGGCACTCCAAGAGCTCATTCAAATGCTCCTTAACTCAGGTAAGATGAAAGCCCTTGACGCTTTCACATTTACCTCCTAAAAAAATTGTCAATTATGAAAATACTTTCATGGAATGATAGAGGGCTAAACAACCAAAAGAAACAACGATTATTAAGGAAAAAAGTCATAAATGAACTACCTAATATGATATTTCTACAATAAACAAAATGTTCTAGCCAGATAATGAAAGTTATAAGTAAAAAAATTGGCAAAAGAATGGAATGCATAGAGGTAGAAAGGATTGGAATGGAGGGTGGCGTAGCCACTCTCTGGAATCCTCAGGTCCTGCATCTTATTTCTGCAGAGGCATCTAGATTGTCCATTTCCATAGAAATCCAAATCATTGGAAATTCAAACACTTACCTCTACACTAATGTGTACATCCCTCAAAAACTAGAGGAAAAACTGACAATGCTTAGAAGTCTCTCCAACCTGCAGCATAGATACCCCCTAGCAAAAACGACTTATGGAGGAGATTTTAATATGATCACTTCGCTCACAAAAAATAAAGGAGGCATGAAGATGCTCAATCGGGATGCATAAGCTTTCAATAATTTTATCAAATCGGTGAATCTTGTAGACATAATCCCCAAAAGCGGAGCATATACCTGGAACAAAAAAAGGGCCAGCGATAGGCAAATTGCCTCTAGACTTGACAGATTCTTAGTAACAGAAAACATTCTTCTTGAAGGGATCACAGTGGTTTCGAACATTCTACCAAGTGGAGGTTCTAATCATTGGCCTATATCTATGAAAGCGGCCATCCTCGGCACCCCGAGGAACAAACCCTTCAGATTTGAGAAGTTTTGGCTCAGCGATCCAGAGTTCATCTCAAAAGTAAAACAATGGTGGAATGAACCGCTAGAAACAAGGGGAACCAAGATGTACAAACTCCAAGCCAAACTCAAACATATCAAAATCAGGTTAAAGTCATGGAACCAGGAGGTCTTCGGCAACATATTCAAAGATAAGAAGTTATCGGAGGAGCATTTAGAACATATTCATAAGGAGTGGCTCTAGGGGAATATTAACCAGGAAGTAATGAACGCAGAACATATACTCATGTAGAAGTGGCAGGCCAGATGCCAATAGGAGGAAACCTTGTGGAAGAAAAAATCCCAAAGCTAATGCCTCAAAGAAGGAGAGAAGAATACAAAATTCTTCCATCGCTCAGCCATTGATCATAGATGTGCAAATAAAATCATCAAGATGAAGAATGAACAGGGTACCTCTTTACAAACCCATCAGGACATCTCAACCCTCCTCATAAATCATTTCAGCCAGATCGCTTTGGAGTCGAACATAAACAGAGAGGAAGCTATAAGAGATATAATGACCTCCATTCCCAGGCTAATAACGGAAGAGCAAAATAAATCTTTGAATCGCTCGATCACCATGGAAGAAGTGGAAGAATCAGTGCGAGATATACCCAATGGAAAGGCTCCAGGACCAGATGGCCTTACCATTGATTTTTATAAAGCCTATTGGGAGATAGTCAATGCAGAATTTTGGGAGGTAATGGAGGATTCCTGGCAATCCTTGTCCATCCTCAAATCTCTCAACTCAACCTTCATAACCCTTATACCAAAAGAGGAGGAAGCAAACACACCCTCGAAGTTTCACCCGATTGCATTATGCAATGTTCTTTACAAGGTTATCTCTAAAGTCATAGCCAACAGACTGAAGCCAATTCTCCCTGGGATCAGAAGAGAAATCGGGTTATGTGGAGGGATGACAAATAATGGATAATATACTGCTAGCTCAAGAGGTGATTCATACTCTTCAATCTTAGAAAAGAGCAGGCATGCTCATGCAGCTGGACCGTTCAAAAGCCTATGATAAAGTCAACTGGAGCTACTTGGAGACCATAATGAAGGCCCTTGGTTTTGCTAAGCGCTAGATAAAATGGATTCTAGCCCTAATAAAGTCTACCATATTCTCCATCCTGGTAAACAAAGCTCCCACAGCCCCGTTTGCTCCCACCCGAGGTATTCGTCAAGGGGATTCCTTATCCCCCTTTATGTTTGTTATATTAATGGAATGTCTATGCCGGATTATCAAAAGTGTGCAAGAGGTAAACTTAATTCAGGGCCTCCAACCCCTGCCTTCCTGCCCTGCTACCATCCACCAGCATTTTGTTGATGATACTATGCTTCATGGCACCCCCACGATTCGAGAGGCTCAAGGCTTCAAAGCCATTCTCAAGCGTTTCAGCAAAGCCTCGGGTATGGACCTAAATCTCACTAAATCCTCCATTTTCTTTTTCAACACTCACCTCATAGTCCAAAAAGATCTTTCCAAAATCCTTGGGTTCAAGAGGCGTAACCTTCCTTCCAGATACCTAGGAATTCCTCTTACTAACAAACCATGGAAAAAGAGTCATTGGGAGAAAATGCTATCCAATTTGGAGAAGCACAACAAGCATTGGACCCATAGAGCCCGTAACTTTGTAGGCCTCCTTGTCCTCACTAAAGCAGTCCTCCAGGCCATCCCTCAGTACATGTTATCCACTCTCCTAGCCCCTAAAGGAATTCTTCAGAAAATAAGACTCGTCCAAATAGCGTTCCTTTGGTCAGGAAACTCTGACAAGCAGAAATTGTCCTTAGTGGCTTGGGAGAAAATATGCAAACCTAAGCTCCTAGGTGGGTTAGGCCTGCAAGACCCATACACCATCAACGAAGCCTGTGGAGCCAAGCTATGGTGGCGAGGGTGAAGGAGTCAAACACCCCCTAGGCCAAACATTGGAAATCCAAGTATGCGGACAATTGTAGCCCTTAAAATCTGATTAGAATCCAGGAACCTCTGGAAGGCTCCCTAATATGGAACTTAGTGAGAGCCAATCGAAGCATAATATAGGAGCATATTTTTTGGGAAGTCCATAATGGAAAAACTGCTCCTTTTTGGGAGGATGCCTAGCAGAAATTGTCCAAACTCGAATGCCCTAATTATCTCACAATTCAAAGAAGACACCAGGAACAAGGAAAGCTGACAGTGGATCATTACTAGAGACCTGACACAACGAACCAGCCATGGAAACAATGGATCTTCAACGACACCTTTCAATGAGGAGAAATGGATAACAACCTGATGTCTCTGCAAACAAATCTTGCTAAAAGGAAAATCCGCAGCACTCAGGATGCAGATCAACTGCAATGGGGCAAGCTCGAAGGGGGAACCTTCACACTAAAAGAGGCAAGATCTAACATAGAAGAAAGGGACCAAGAATAAAAAGTCAATTGGCACAACAGGGTCTAGGATGCAGATCTATGGCCGAAGATAAAAACCTTTTTGTGGCTCTTGATGCACCGTAGAACCCTCACTTGGCAAAACATACGAAAAAAAGGATTCATAGGCCCCTCACACTTCCCCCTCTGGGAAAATGAGGAATAATAAATTAATCACCTCCTTAATGAATGTGATTGGACCAACAGACTGTAGAATTGGATGGGGATAATCTTTAAGAGCACAAGCAGGAACAGAAATTCAATATAGGAAAGCATAGCAGATTGGAGAAACAATTATTCCAAGTCTCAAACAGTTAACACTTTATGGAAATTAATGCGTGGTTTCTTAGTTTGGTTAGCATGGAAATAACGGAACATAAGAGTGTTTCAAAATGAAGCCAGATCTGTAGAGATTATTAAAGATAATATCCTGCAAAACATGAGGGAAACATCTCTTACTAGGTGCAAAGCCGAACAGGATACTGAACCATTTGTTACTAACATACAAATTATGCAGGTGTTTGGAATAGCGGCAGGTACTGCATCTATTTCATCTACGCAACAACCTCAATAAGCCCCCTCCATAACCTCCTGGCAACACCCTCAGCCAGGTTTTCACAAACTAAACTTTGATGGGGCCTCTTCGGGCAACCCTGGCCCTGCAGGCCTAGGAGGTGTCCTTCGTAACCATAAAGGTGAAATTCTGCATATCTTCAGTCAATCTATGGGAGAGGCTACCAACAATGAAATGGAATTCACAGCATTAGATCAGGGTCTCCAGATACTAATTTGCTTGGGAACAGGGGCTACTGTTGTAGAAGGGGATTCACTACTGGTAATTAATGCAGCAAGGAAATTATAGAAGGGATAGAGACCTTGAAAGGTTACGAAGCACTGGAGGCTGGCCAAAGTTACAGAGCTCATTGCAGAGCACCTTTCAATCCTCGATGGAGTCATTGTGCAGGCAGTGAGACGGATTGCAAATGCAGTAGCAGACTGCCTATTGAACTACGGGGTCAATCATCACAATACCTACCCGGACACCTGTTGGCATGATGTAACATGCGAAGAGCTTCAGGCCAAATTTTTACAACTTTCAAGGCATGACATTCTAAACAGGGGGGATGGGATAAGAAGTACCATGGTATCATTCATCAATAATGAATGAGGACAGCCATTAATGTTCATTCCCCGGGTCACTATGCCCCAAATTGGAATTGTAAGGGGAGGTACCATCACTCACATCGGAAGGGGAGGGAAATCTTGCAGAAGAATGGACATCAGAGTATGCAAGGAGCAGCTGAGGACATGTGGCCCATGACCAGCAACTACAAGTGTGGCAACTTAGTGGCTTCGGATCAGATTCATGGGAAGGAATTCAAAAATCTAAAAGGGAGTAATTATGTCAGGAACCACAGATCTACGAAGGCTTCCCTGGAAATTGTGATCCATCACTCTCAACCCTCAATTATAATTATGATGATCCACCAAAGGGTTCAAACATATCATTCCCATCGCCCAGTTCTAAGCCCTATGCACTCTGTCTGGTTTCCCGAAGATCGTTTAACTCCCGCTGATACCTGCAATAGCACAATGACAAACAAAGGTAGTTGTAATGCTTCTGCTAACAGAGAATGGTAAAAATCCCAGGAAGCCTATGATACGTCAGTGTCTGCTAAAGGGAAAAAGAAAAATAAGGAAATAGAAGCAGAATTTAATGAGGAACAGGAGAAACTAGACATGCACAACATCGAGGAGATAGAGTGGATCTCAGACCCAAGAACTCTGGCTACCAAAGCCACTCAGTTCATTAGAACCCAAAGTGAAGTCTGGCGCATGAAAACCATGCTTGCCAAAGCTCTTAACATGCAAGGAGCAACCATGAAAGATGCGTACTATGCCACATCATGTGCCTCAGCTAAGAATTCTGCAAGGTTGGATTCACTAGAAGTCTGTGTGAAGTCTTTAACAGAGGAACTCAAGATATTGTCTGAAGAACTGAGAGCCTTCATCAGGCTCTTTAAGCTCTCCATTCGACAAGGGATGAACATTGTGATTGATGTTCCGGTGGAGGACAACGACACCCACATGGTAAAGCGCTATAAGTCCCAACGGATTCCAAAGCCAAAACCTGAAAATGCATCAGACGACCCAATTGCTACCAGTAAGGATTACGTGGAATTGGATCTGTAATTGCTTCATCACTCTCTGTTCTTTGCCAGCCATCCTTTGTTGGCTTCTTTTAATGTCTGATTCTGTCTTGAGTCAATGGGCTTTCCTAGACCCTATATGGTTTTGCTTCTTATGTCAGGCAGCCCTATGTGGTTAGAATCTTCTATGTTTCGAAATAATTGTGAAAGGATAGTTTGTTTTGCTTGTTAGTGTAAATGATAGGCTCTGTTCTTAACTCGCAGGCCTAGTTCCTGCTAGCTCTGAGTGTGGCCATTTTGGTTGATCAAGCTTGATGCTCGATGTTCTGTCTGGTATCTTATGTAATTTTGTGATATAATATACATCTACTGATTTACAAAAAAAATAAAAATGACTCCCACCAAACTGAATCAGCAATGTCAAAGTACTCATATGTATATCTAATGCATTTTTTAATTTCTTCTAGGAAATTCGAATAATTTATATCTCTATTATGTCTATGTGCATTATGAACTTCACCCACTGATTGTAATAACAATATTTTTGATGCAAATATTGGATGATCTAGAATGAACTTCAAAAATTCCAAACCTGATGATGGTCCCCATTCTGCAGTAGTTGAATACTTCTTGCCCCATATTAGTGTTTTCCCATCAATTTTTTTGATACGAAATTGATGTTGGAAGCTAATGTCATTAAGTTGTTCAATGCATTTCTCCTCACCATGCAATCCCAGAATAAACCTTCGCATGTCAACGGTTTCTTCCAACACATCAAAAGTAGGCTATGCCATGTATGATTTCCTAATACATTCAATTAATGATGGCAAGCTCCCAACTTCCTTCCTCCTCAATGTGACTGAAAAGTGACTGAACATTTGATCAATATGGTCATGAGTGTGCCCAATAAGAAGGAAACCAACCTTTACCTTCTGAAAAATTCTCAATTCAACAAGCATGTTTAGATATCCAAAAACAACCTGATTTTTGTTTTCACGGCAAGTGTTGTCCAATTGTAGATAAAAAAAACTTTAGGAATATTACCAGATTAATGAGAAAACACATCATGAATTAAGGTTATCGTCAAATTTGCATCATTATGAATATTTGGAGTTGTGAAGTACACCCTTGGCAACATTTTCCATTGAAGACCATACAACCGACCAAGTGATATTGAATAAAATTTTCCCCCTGTAAATTTTTGGGTGTGCGAACAAAATGTGGTAAAAGTGTTTTCTTTTGGTCCATACCATCAATTATCAAACCCAAATATGTATTTGAATTATCATAACACTTCTTTTCATGCCTGTACAACTTCTTCCTTTCACTTGTTTGTTGTTCGCGATGCTCCTGAAGTTATTTGACAATTGAATCTACACAACATAAAAGAAAGCCATTATGAAATATGCCTTCTTAGTTGATGACTATACAATTTAAAAGTTAAAGTTATGAATGCTTACCTCTTTCTGACCCTTCACATTTGTCCCCTTTTTTTATTTAAGAGAAGCGCGTGTACAATAAATCCCCATCCTTTCTTTTTTTTTTCTTTTTTTTCTTTTTTCTTTTTTAAGCGAAGTCGGGTACTTTTGTATTTATAAAAAACGAGAACAAAGTTCTATTACATAACTATCATGAGTTTTGGCGAAGAGGATCAAAATCGGGTGCGCAGACCCACTTTCCTCATTTTTGCCACTATGGGAATTGAAATTAAAGAGGGAACGGCTATATTGCCTGACAAAAGCGCCTCCTATATAGCTAAATTTGCAGCGCATGGGATTTAGTAGAGTTTCTGGGTGACCGAGTCGTCTGGCATGGGGTCTTTCTTGGCACTTGCTTTGGTGGAAGCTGAAGCTTGGTAGCTCTGAGTGAGAGTTTTGATTTGTTCTATTGCTTCATCAAGGTGACTGCACCTTCCTTTCAAGCTTTCTATTTCTTCCTTCTGTTTTTCCAGTTTCTCGCGCTTAGACCTGCTGTCGGATTCATAGTCGCTCTTCAGCTCATTGAAGTGTTTGACGAACCTGTTGATCATGACTGTGTGGGCCTTGCACATTGTGCATTCTTTGTTGAAGATTTGATCCAATGGCTTGATGATTCGTTGTGGCTCGCCCTGGTTATCTGGCTGGTCCTCCATGATGCTGTGGTGGATGTTGAGGTCTGAGAGGTGAGAAGAGAGTGTAACAGCGGGGAGAAAGGGATTTAAGAGGAGGGGAGAACTGTGGGATTGGATCAGAGGGAAGAAACGCGGATTGCAAAGAAGAGAGAGCAACAAGACCGAGATCGAACCTCTGCAGCTGCCCAGAAACCCGAAGTCAGTATTCAAAAAGAACTTAGAGCTGAAATAAATCGTTACCAGTAATGCAGAGCTCTGCTCTGAGTCTCTACTGCTGATAGCGGAGTTTTGGAAGTGTCCCCTCTTGTAGTCGTTGTGGACGCACCCTCGGGCTGATGTAACACAGAAGACTGAGCTGAGAGGCTGTTGAGAACTTCGCTTGGAGTTGAGGCCTGGGGGGAGCGCCTTACTCACTCTAACACTCCTATTGGAGTCTATGCCACTCACTGATAATACCACGATGCCAACCTGAGACTGAAGACGCAGAACGAAACTGAGGACGCCTGAGGAGGGAGGGGGGATATAAAGGAAGAGGGAGAGGCAATGCTTGAGCGAGATTTTTTCATCAGAAACTGAGGAGGGATCGAGATGCGGATTTAGGATGAGATCTCCCTGAGGACTGAAGTGACTGATACCTGAAAGGTCAGGATAAAAATCACGGGGAGGGTGAGGAAGGATGGCGCTAAGGACGAGAGAAATGATGGGAGGCGGCAGCATGGGAAGGGGAAGAGGATCGAGGTTTGGGGGATCGGTACTGCAAAGGATTTTTTGGAAGATTTTACGAGAGCTGACCTGGTGGCTCTGATGGCAGTGAGGGGTCTTATGGGATTGCTCTGACATATGACCTGTCATCCTCACAAGCCTGGCCTTGCTTCCGTTTGACTGCTTTATTTGCAAGAAAATCCGCCTCAACATTGTGTTCTCTGAGAACATGCATGAAGGATGTTTCCCCCATGTCTCTTAAATTGTCCATAATCCTAGCTCTGGTATTGTTGAGGCCTTCCTTTATTAATTTTTTTCCTGTGTTCATAGAAGATATTATAATGGCCGAGTCCCCTATGATGATAGCATTCTTCAGGCCCTTTTCGGAGAGAATTATGGAACCAAGGAGCAGACTATAGGCTTCTGCTGCATTGTTTGAAGCTTCCCCAAGACCCCATTCATATCTACAGATAGGAACTCTATTTTGATCTTTTATTATGCCTCCTGCTCCTGCTGCTCCAGGATTATTCTTTGATGCTCCATCGAAGAAGAGAGTGGGGCGGTTTTGGGCGGGAATCCATTGGAGAATTTCTTTTTTGGTTCCCCTGAGCTTCCAGGAGGGTTGTTTCTTGTGAGCTTTGCTCTTTGGTGGAAGATTTTGGGTGTGACAGATATTAAACATATTGTACCAATCCTTTTCCTCTTGAGCCCAACTCGTCTGATCTGGAGTAGTTATGAGATTCGCACTCACCGCTTCAGATATGCTGGCTATTGTTTTTGCTATGATAGTGCCCGTTCTTGGTTGTATGTTGTTGAATACATAGTTGTTCCTAGCAAGCCAGAGATTCCAGCAGAGGGTGGCGGGGATGCACTTCCAGACTCTGATTATATTGTTTTTGCCTTTTCTTTGGTGCGGATAGTCTTTTTTCCAATTCTTCTGGAGGGTGTACACCTGTTCGTAGCTTCCTCGGGCTTCCAGGGGACTAGCAAGCTGATTCCAACAATTTTGAACCCATGGGCAGAGGAGAAAGGATTGTTGTATAGTCTCCTCCTCTGCTTTGCAGAAGCAACAAATCGAGGGGCCTTGAATTCCTCTCTTCCTCAGATTTTCTGCTGTTAGGATTTTCCCTTTGAGAAGGGTCCAGTTGAAGTGTTTCACTTTTGGGATGCATTCAGACTTCCAGGTGGCTGTATGGAGGTTCCAATTGGCTGTTGGGTTTCTGTTCTGAAGAGATTTGTACCCTTCTCTAACTGAGAATGACCCTCCACATGAATCCCAGATGTATGTGTCTGCTTTCTCTTTATTGACTGGTGTTGTTCCCGAGAGGGAAGACTTCAGGTTGTGCCATAATTCTTTGAGCTCCTGGGGTAACTGCAACTCTTTCCAATCTCTCCATCTATTGTGGTTCCATGAAGAGATGTCGTACAATGTAATTATCCTTCTATCTTCCATCCAATCCTGTAAAGGCCTGAGCTCTTGTTGAAGGTTCCTTGGGTTGGTGTTCATTATCCTATCAGCCCAAATTTTGGTGTCCTTTCCATTGCCCGGGAGCTTAGAGACATTTTCTCTAAAGTGTGGCAGAACTTTTTTAATTAAACGCCATACTGGAGTGCATGGTCTGTCTATTATAGGATCATTGAGGATGTTAGAGTTTGGGCCGCTGAGGTATTTTCTTTTTATGGTCTCCACCCACCATGATCCCTTGCTTGAGATGATCTTCCAAATCAGTTTGAGCCCCAGAGCTTGATTGGAGAGACTTGGGATTTTTATTGAGAGGCCTCCTTTTTCATAAGGGAGGGAGACTTGGCCCCAGTTAACTAAGCTGAACTTCTTAGTGTCCTGCTTTCCTCCCTGCCAAAGGAAGCTTCTCATTATGAGTTCCATATGCTTGTGGATGCTTGCGGGGGCCATCATAACCGCATATTGGTAGATTGGCAACCCTGATAGGACAGCCTTTATGAGGATGGTTCTGCCTGCTAGATTTAGCCAGGAGACTCCCCAACTTTGGAGGAGGCTTCTCATCTTCTCTATGTGTTTTGTCCATACCTCTACTTTGATGTGCTCCTTAGCCAGGGGTAAGCCCAAATAGGAGAAAGAACTCTAGTTTCTTTGGAGAGGGATATCAAATATTTGGGATATACTTTGTTGTATCTGGTGCGGCACGTTCCATGTGTAAATTTTACATTTCCTGTTGTTTAATTTACCACCTGAAGCCTGAAGGAAAGCATCCAGAACTCTTTTGAATCTCCTCGCCATCAAGCTGGAAGCTCCCCCAATTAGAAGAGTGTCGTCCGCGAATAGAGAGTGGTTTATCTCCTTTATTCCTCTTTCAATGCTTATCCCCATTATCTCTCTTTTGAGGCGGAGATTTTCTAAGTGAAAACTTAGAGTTTCCGCCATAATTATGTAAAGGAAAGGGGATAGAGGGCACCCTTTCCTAAGACCCCTGGTGCTTTTGAAGGAATTGCTTGGGTGACCATTGATCAGCGGGGCGGTCCATGGGTTGGAAATACACCCACTTATGATGTCGACTACTTTGGAGGAGAACCCGAATTTTCTCAATGCTGCTCTTAAGAAGGAGTGATCCACTCTGTCAAAAGCGTTAGCCATATCCAACTTAATGATCATTCCTCATTCTCCTTTGATGAGACTGTTGTGAATGGCTTCCTGTATAAGAATAACATTGTCTATAATCTGTCTCTTTGGGACAAAGCCACCCTGGTTCTCAGAGATTATGATAGGGAGGAGATTCTTAAGCCTGTTGGCGATAATTTTTGTTATGATCTTGTACGAGACATTGCACAGTGATATGGGGCGGAATCTATCAAATGATTTGGGGTTTGCTTCCTTGGGAATCAATGCGATGTGAGAGGATTTCGTGTAGTCCCCCAGCTTGTGCTTTCTGAATGCGTTTTTCACCATTCTCACAAAGTCCTTTCTTATGATTTCCCAATGCTGCCTGTAGAATGCTACTGAAAAGCCATCCAGCCCCGGAGCCTTGTCTTGTTGCATGCTGAAGGTGGCTTCTCTAATTTCTTCTTCGGTGGGCTCTTGTTCCAGCTCACTGTTATGATCCTCCTTAATTTTGCTCTCAATTACACTGAGGAATGCTGCGCTGTCGTGTTGTTGGGGATCTGCTGTAAGGAGAGCCTTAAAGTGTTCGAAGGCTGCATTTTTTATCTCTTCTTGTTCATTCAGTTCTCTCCCTTCCACTTCTATTTTGTCAATTTGGTTTCTAGCTCTTCTGGTCTTGACGTTATAGTGGAAGAAAGAGGTGTTCTTGTCCCCTACTTTCAACCATAGACAGCGGGATTTCATTCTTTGTTCCTCTTCCTCCACACGATTTTGCCTGTAGAGCTCCATGAACATGCTTTTTTCCTTTTCTATGTCTTCCGCTGTGGGCTGAGTTTGTTCTTTCTCCTTGTGCCATCTCTCCATTTCCAACATCAGGTCGCTTCTCTTTTTTCTTTCGGATCTTGCCAACTCTCTCGCCCACTGTTTTATGACTGACCTTAAATGTTTTAGTTTCGTTTCCCACACGTAGTGAGGTGAACCTGATATTTCTTTTGCCCACTGATTTTGCACAAGAGTGCTGAATTCTTCATGGCTATCCCAGTGCTTGTTGTATTTAAAGGGAAGGGGGCCTAAATTTGTTCCTTTGTCCAGAGAGAGGACCACCGCTTTATGATCTGAGGCTGTTCCGTGAATTGTGTGGCTTTTAATTACTTGGAAGTTGCTGGCCAACCCTTCCTGTATGAGAAATCTGTCTAACCTTTCTTTAATATTGTGAGAGCCTGCTCTCTTGTTAGTCCAAGTATATTTGCCATTCGACAAAGGGGTGTCGATCAGGTTAAAGAGTTGGATGATTGCTTCTAGCTTATCTCTTGATGAGTCTGGGTGGAAATTACCGCTAAATTTTTCCTCCACCTGCCTAATTAGATTCATGTCGCCCCCAAGGATTATTAGACTGCTCAGAATGGTGGAGAGGTCTGCTTCTAAGGTGTTCCAGCAGCTGATTTTGTCTCTGTAGTGGTTGGGTGCATATATGTTATATATGAAGTAGACCTCTTGGGTGCTCTTGTTCCTTAAGTCTGTTCTGATCCACCAGTTACAGAGCTGTGAGTTGCTGATTTCCCACTTGTTTTTGTTCCATAATGTGCCTATTCCCCCTGAGGCCCCATATGAGCCTTTTGAAGTGCCTGAATAATTTTTGAATCTTTGTGTTTGTGAAGTGAAGTCCTGCTCGGTGGTTTTGGTCTCCTGGATTAGGAGAATGTCTGGCTGTTCCTGAATCAGTAGATCCTTGATTGCTTTCACCTTTAGGGAAGAGCCCATTCCCCTACAATTCCAAGAGAACAAATTCATTATTTACCAATTGTTGGGTGGAGTCCTGCTTTCTCCTTGGCCTTTTCGCCATTCCCTTTTAACTTGCCTAGAAATGAGTCCATGGGTTGCTGAGAGCCGGTTGCCATCTCCTTAGCAGCTGCTTCATCTCTCAATTCTTTGTTCAATTTTCTACCAGCTTTTCTTTGAGGGTCTGAAGGTTGGTTCACTTCCCTTGCCTTGTTTCTGGTTAAAATTCTTTCAATGGTGGGGGTAGGAGAGAGAGGAGGGAAAGAGCGCGGGGAAGCTGGATGAGGGGATTGAGGGGGAAAGGATGGGACTTCTACTGATAGAGATTCAAAGGGATTGAGGGAGGAGGGGAAGTCTGAGAGGGGGGGAGGGGAGGAGGAGGGTGGCTTGATGACGGCGGAGCGGAGTAACTAGTTCCCGGATTATGATTTTTCCTTTTAACTTGTTCCCAAGAACCCCCTGCATTTTCCTCATTATGCTCTACATCAATTACTTTTAGCTTGCTACATCTATTGGCGAAATGGCCGTACTCGTGACATACCTTGCATTTAAAGGGCAGTTGTTCGTAATCCAGCTGCTGGATGTGCATCCATTGATCCACCTTTAGCTTGATTGCTTCGGGCAGTCCTTTCCCCAGGTCGACTTCTACACAAATCCTTGCGCATGCATGCATATTCTCCCTTGGTTCTGATCTGTCTATGTATTTTCTGACTGCATTGCCGATTGCTTTGACAGATTCATCCCCCCAGCAGTGTAGGGGAAGATGTGGAAGGCACACCCACACAGGAATAGCGTTTGGGATGTCGATTTCCGGGTCGAAGTCCGGGGTCCATCTGTTCAAATAAAGCCCTCTTGTGTCCATGAAGTAAGGGCCATTGCGGAAGATGAGGCTCTTGTCTTCTTTTGACTCGAACAGGAAAGTGAAGAATCCTCTCCCGCAGAATCTGATAGCAATCTTTCCTTGAATCATTGGGCTCCAGTTGCGCTCCACCCATTTTTGCACAGCGCGAGGAGAAGGCCAAAGGCCTGTGAACTGACCAACAAGTCCTCTTTCAGATAATGCTATTGCCGATTTTCGCGGAAGGGAAGGAGGAAGGATAACCTCAGGGATCTCATCCAGTTTCTTAATGAACTTCGAAAGAGCGGGACAGGGTCTGGCTTCAGAGGGATCTGACAAGAGCAAAGCAAAAACTTCCTCAGGAGACTCAGAGATCGGAGGCGGGGAGGCGGAGCCTGCCATTGCAGGCCCGCTGGGAGAAAGGGGAAGGGGCCAACCTTTATACGGCCATAACCCCGCTAAGGAGGCGGAGGCAGAAGGAGGCGCCCAAGGCAGCTCGATGCAGGCAGAATCCAAGGGAGGCAGGCCAATGCAAGGCGGGGCAGGGATCGAGGCTGCAGCGCCCCTGCCAGGCGGAGCCTGGAGAAGCAGGCGCAGGTTGCAGGCTAGGTCAGGGAGGAGGCAGCGCGCGCGCAGAGCCAGCTTCAACTATCTTGCCTTCTGCTACACTCACAATAAATCCCCATCCTTGTCTTCTTAGGAATACAGACATTATTGAATTCTTTCTTCCATCCCTTCACAAATATTGATATGTAATAAGTTGACCATGTCCCTCTGCGCCTTCTACATATTCTTTGTAGAAGTTGTAGATTTCTTGCCTTGAAAAATTATCTGGAATATGTATTGTCTCTCTATTTGGCATACACTCTCCATGCTTTGAAAAGAAATCTTTCATCCATGACATTGCAATCTTTGATAATGGCCCAAACTGTTGTTTATGATGTACTTCTGAATAAAATGTGGGATCCTTTTCCAAATTTTCTTGAATTCTCAAGAGACGAAAAGTCTGCATCGAATGAAACATTTTGAAATCCTTTCTACAGATAAATAAAGACCCAATATGATAATCATAACCTGACAATGTAGATTGCATGCACCCAACTAAATATGAATTTTGCATGCTTTTATTCATTGACAAATATATCTTCCTTCTCTCAAATAAAAATTTGAAATCCATATGTTTCAAGCAATCTTTTTGACAACATTCACTTGAAATGAGAGCGCTAATAGAACTTCTTCTCCTCAGATATTCTGCTCTACCCCTTGTATAACTAGAATATCTTGCATTGATATGAAAAGGTCTGCACCTACTCCTCGATACAATATTTCTTGGCAACATCTCCATCGTGGGATCATCATTTGTATAAGCATTTTCATCATCATTAGGAGAAATGTTATCCACAATATGATCAGTTGTGCTTTTCAAATACTAACTTGGAGGATAGTCTTCATCTTCCCCTTCTTAAATGCTATCGTCATAGTCCTTGGAATTGGGACTAAATTGAAAATTTGACTCGATGTTTATTGGATATTCTTCCTCGTGTGCATTGTTGGTGCTGCTCTCATAGTCCATAGAATTAGGACTACGTCAAAAATGTGACTGTTTACTTGCTGAAAATGCTACATCCTATCCTTTGTCACTGCTACCTTTATAGTCATTAGGATTAGGACTAAGTGCTTCATCCTATCCTTCATCACTACTGCTCTAATAGTCTATAGGATTAGGACTAAGAGGACATCGTGACACTCCATTCTTTTGAATTTTTTCATCATGCTCTTCATCACTACTGCTCTCATAGTCCATAGAATTAGGACTAAGTGGACATTGTGACACTCCATTCTTTTGAAATTTGTCATCATGCTCTTCATCACTGCTAGTCTCATAGTCCATTGGATTAGGACTAAGAGGACACCTTGACACTCCATTCTTTTAAAAAAATTCATCACGCTCTTCATCACTATTGCTCTCATAGTCCATAGGATTGGGACTAAGTGGACACCATGACACTTCATTCTTTGAAATTCTTCATCACTATTGCTTTCATAGTCCATAGGATTAGGACTAAGTGGACATTGTGACACTCTATTCAATTGAAATTCTTCATCATTGCTGCTCTCATAGTCCATAAGATTAGGACTAAGAGGACACCATAACACTCCATTCTTTTGTAATTCATCATCATGCTCTTCATCACTGCTGCTCTCATAGTCCATAGGATTAGGACTAAGAGGACACCGTGACACTCCATTCTTTTGAAATTCGTCATCATGCTCTTCATCATTACTGCTCTCATAATCCATAGGATTAGGACTAAGAGAACATCGTGACACTCCATTCTTTTGAAATTCGTCATCATGCTCTTCATCACTGCTGCTCGCATAGTCCTTAGAATTAGGACTAAGTGGACACTGTGATACTCCATTCTTTTAAAATTCATTATCATGCTCTTCATCACTGTTGCTTTCATAGTCCATAGGATTATGACTAAGTGGACACCATGACACTCCATTCTTTTGAAATTCTTCATCATGCTCTTCATCACTGCTGCTCTCATAGTCCATAGGATTAGGACTAAGAGGACACCATGACACTCCATTCTTTTGAAATTCGTCATCATGCTCTTCATCACTTCTACTCTCATATTCCATAGGATTAGGACTAAGATGACACCATGACACTCCATTCTTTTGAAATTTTTCATCATGATGTTCATCATTGTTGCTCTCATAGTACTTAGGATTAGGACTAAGTGGACACCATGACACTCCATTCTTTTGAAATTAGTCATCATGCTCTTCATCATTGTTGCTCTCATAGTCCATAGGATTAGGACTAAGAGTACACCGTGACACTCCATTCTTTTGAAATTCGTCATCATGCTCTTCATCATTGTTGCTCTCATAGTCCTTAGGATTAGGACTAAGTGGACACCGTGACACTACATTCTTTTGAAATTCGTCATCATGCTCTTCATCATTGTTGCTCTCATAGTCCATAAGATTAGACTAAGTGGACACTCTGACACTCCATTCTTTTGAAATTCATCATCATGCTCTTAATCACTACTGCTCTCATAGTCCATAGGATTAACACTAATTGGACATCGTGACACTCCATTCCTATTGAAACTCTTCATCATGCTCCTCATCACTATTGCTCTAATAATCCTTAGGATTAGGACTAAGTGGAATCTGTGACTTTTTATTTATTTGGAATTCTTCATCCCCCCTTTCATCAGTGTTGCTCTCATAATCCTTAAGATTAGGACTAAGTGGAAGAATCGACTTTCTATTCATAGTGGAAGAATTTCCATTATATTCATCAATATGATTAGAGTTGTTACACGATGAAGATGTTGATGCTTTACAAAGCCAAAACTTCACTATCAGGAGAATCCATCCCTTTCAAATAGAAGAGGTTGAATGATACAAATGCAAACTCTCCTAAAGATATTATATAGCTTAGAGAATGAAATTTTCCCTCCCAAAATTTTGTTTCATGTATTTCCCTTCATTATTTTATTCTACAATTTATTGAAAAATGTTAACTAATTTTTTTATGAAATAAATCTTTAAATTTAAAATTGTAAACTAAAACTTTTACCTGAATTATTTTAGTAGTTAAACTATATAATATTTACTAAACAATTGAATGTTTCTTTTAATTTTTATAATACCTTCTAAAACAAATTAATCCCACATTCAGCACGCTATAAAACAATTCCATAATATTCGCTTTATCATAGTTTCCTATATCACCATAAAATAATTAACATGTTAAATTTTTTTTAAACAAATTAATCCCACATTAACCGTACAGTAAAACATCTCTATAATTTCACCTATATAATAAATTTCATTATTACTATTACTCACATCACATCAAGGTTTTCCAAGGTTCGTTAAAAGACTTGGAGCGAATTTGTGGAGCAGCTACATTGCTATCAACAATATATTCAACGGAGAATTCTTGCAATTGAAAGGTTTGCAAATTTTAATATATTTTTTTCTAAGTAAGCTTAAATCTATTAATAAAACATATGGTACAGAGAGTTCTAGGCATCAGAGTGCCGCCATACAGTCAGCAAGATAGCAAAAATTGAGCCACCCGAGAGGCAATTGAGAGCTACCACACAAGAGGAAACCAGCCTTGACTTAACAACAGTGAGCCAAAAACCGAGCTGCCCACCAGGGGAAACCGACTCGTACATAGTTTTGAGACTGAATTATCTGCCAAGATCAATTTAGACAAGCTAAGTTACGTAGGCGAAAAACCAGCAAAATGCTTAAAAGACTAAACATGGTGGCGAGAAAAAGCAGTATCGCTAGAGTCCATAGTCACCCGAGGGCGATTCCTCATCAATTTTGCATCCCCATCCTTCTTTGTCATCCGGAACGGGATCTAGAGGAGTGGCATCCATCACGTCTCGCTCGCCTGCAGTCGTCCCGGTGGCTTGGAGAGGCCCTGAGCTGCTTTCACCTGCCAAGGGAGGAGAATTTTCGTCTACGTTCAGAGAGACAGGCGGAATTGGAGGAGAGGCCTACGAGCTGATGGGAGGCATCAGAGGCGGGGGAGAGGCAACGAATGCAGGCCGAGGTTCAAGGCAGTGGTGGGAGGCAGAGGTAACAGTGCTCAAGGAGGGAGGAAGGCATCGAAATTGACCACTCCCACGGAGGCGACGGGGAGCACTATCACTGGGATTGTGAGCGGAGGACGAGTGAGAGGAAGGGGGAGGGGAGCGACTGGGCCTGGAGCCTCCCTGCCAACATCTCATATGATGCCTTAGCTTAGGCATTTCTGCACAGAAATCGTGAGAGCAGGCGAAATTGAGAGAGGGCCTCAACAGAGGAAGGTGGAGTCAAAAGCCAAACAGGGCAGGGAGGCGCTGAGCACAGAATAGGTTGTGCCAATGATGGTAACCAAGGATGAAACTAATGCAGGAGGCCAGCGGACAACGTTTTCCAATAGTGGTGTGAACGTTGTGCACTTCCGCTTCCGGTGAACAACAAGAACCAACAAGCAAGAGCTGCCTCGACATGGAGACTGGCAGAGCACCACAGATCCAAAACAAAACACCAGAGATCTCAACTGAGGACAGGGACGAAGGGGCTGGAGTATTCATGCTGAATTTGTTGGTGTCTCGGCCTCCCCACCGACATAAATGTCGCATAGGGTGACAGCCCATAAACTTAATGGTTCTGGAGGTGAGTACAAGCCTTCCGCAGGCAAACCAGTGGGCTTGCCACGCACCCGCCTGCTGGATCGTAACCCCAATCACGTCAATACCCACCCGCATCCGAGAAAATTTTAATATTAAATAAGTTTAATTAAGTTTTTTTTTAATTAAAACTTTTTGCGGACAAAATTTACCCACTACGTCCGTAGTGGGCATGGTGGGCCCGATAAAGATCATGGTGGCCAAACGGGCCCGATAATGCTCATGGCAGCCAAACGAGCCCGTAGGTTAGAAGCAATGGGGATGGCTACCTGTCTCTCCGCCCCACCTCACTGAGAATCACCCTGCCACCCCTCGGGCAAGCGGGCCACCGGGGTGGCGCGGGGGGAGATGCGGCAACTCCCCCCCGCGTGACCCCGATAGCCCGCCCGCCTGCGGGGTGGCGGGGCAATTCTGAGCAGCTCCCCCCGTGCCACCCCGGTGAGGGTGGGTGATTCCGAGAATCACCCGCCCACTCGGGGGGTGGCGGGCTGTCGGGGTGGTGCGAGGAGGCGCTAAGGGAATCGCCTCACTACCCCACGAGTCAGCGGGCGCAAGAATCACCCCGCCTCCCCGCGAGCAGGTGGGCCGTCAAGGTGGCACAAGGGGGAGCTAAGGCAGCCCCCAATTGTCACCCTTGTGGCCCGCTCTTCTCGGGTGGTGCGGGGGGCCTGCCTAGCGTCCCCATGCGCACCAGGACCTGCCTACTTGCACGGTGGCGGGGCGATTCTAAGGGAATTGCCTACCACCCCGCGGGTGGGCGGTGCTGGGGTGGCACCGGGGGCGCTAAGTCAAGCCCCCCCCCCCCCCCCCCCCCTTTTGCCCTCACCACCCCGACAGGCTCGTTCACCTGCGGGGTGTCGGGCAGGGGGCGGCCCCTGGGGGTTTGCCTTAGCTCCCCTCGCACCACCCAGTTGCCACTCGCCATGGCAGGTTGCCAGGTGGCGCGGTGGGGTGCGGAGCTCACCCCAATTCACTCTGGAGCCGCCCGGGTGCGGCGCGATGCTGGGTGTGCAGGGGGAGCTAAGGCAGCTCCCCCTGCACCACCGCGGTGGGGTGGCAGGCCGTCGGGGTGGCGCGGGCCGGGGATGGGCGGGGGGCAGTGGTTGGGCTGCCAAGGTGGGCTAGGGAGTCGGACCCAACGGCCGGCTCGGTTGGCTGACCGATTTTCACGATGCAGCGACAGGGTGATGCATTTTCAAATTTATTTTTTTTCGAAATTGTTATGATTTATAAAATTAATTATCATTTATCATTTTTGTTGTTAATTAGGTTACTATGTTTTTGTCATTTGTTGATTTATGTGTGTCATTTTTTCAAGAAAATGGCATCAAAAAATATTTATGTGAATCTTTCTAGATCAAAGACTCTTAAAGGTGGATCTTCAAAAAACATTGGTGAACGAACCCCACCTGAGCTGATGGCTCAAGTGCCTCAAATGATAAGAAGATGATTTCATACTGGAAGAAATCAAAAGAAGTGAAACTTCCATCAAAAGTTTGGTATGTGAAAGAAAGAGAAAGCCAAAATGTGCAGATATATCTATATGTTGATATACCTAATGATAATGGAATTTATGACATGATGGGAAGAGTCATAGACATGTGTTCAGTACCAGACAGTGAAGTTGTTTACATACTTACAAAACCGCCCAAGTCACATGAAAGGATTAAATACTAGTTATCATAATCATTATATGACACGAGAGAGGTATCTACAAAGTTGTGTAAACAAATCGTAAATGAGATGAAACAAAATATTGTAAGCATTGTTATTTATATTTGCATTTTGCATTCTTGTAACTCTCACACTATATTTTTTTTAACTCTTTTTTATTGACATATGATATTTTGTTTGGCATAATTTTGTTGAAAGTTGTTCAATTAAGTTGGGAGGCATTAATTTCATAGAGCATGATAGTTGTCAGAAGTTTCTACTCAGTGTCAGAAGAAGATATGGCAAACAAGCAAAATGTAGTAATTCATGATGCTACAACACTACATCCAAGGGATCAAAAAAAAAAGCCTCTAGTGGATAAATCTAGCAAGGGTAGACAAATTACTTTTGAAGACGACGAAGTTGAAGAATATGTTGTCGTTAATGAGGATGACATTGGAACTGAGAAGAGCTGTAAAAGACCAAAAGGAACAATGCCCAAGAATAAATCTGTTACAATAAAAGATGAGAATGTTATGAAGAATAAAAGTCAAGTTGAACATTTTGAAGTAGTCATTACCAACAGTCAAGAACCTAGTGAAACTTCAAAAGAAAGCAGAGAAATCATTACACCGGGAGTTGAAGAGGATGGCATTATCAAAACAAAACAAAATGCCATTGACAGAACTTGACAAAGAGAAACTTAATTGAGGGTGGTCGTACATTTAAGCTTAATGTCAGAAAAATCTATAGGGCAAGTGAAGGACAATGTCAATATCAAATCAGAAAGCCACACCATCTGCATGTTCACAACTTGAAGACATTGATAAGGTACAATCCATATGCTCATGTGGTTAATTATGTGCTTCTTGTTGATCCAGTTCAAGTTCCAAACAAAGAAGCATTTGATAAGTCAAAATGTTCCAAATACAATTATTATGTGTTTGGGGGGAATCATTCTGTAGAAGCTCAAAGACAATTGATGGAGGAATATCCCAATAACCCACGTTTTGAAACAATGAAATGTATCATTTATGTTGGTTTATCAGAAACAGAAGCAAAGTTAGTGGCATGGGATCATAATTCAGATAATGAATATAGGATGTCTATGACTTTCATCCAAAGGGTTAGATTTATTTATAGTGAATTTGAAAAAAACTGTGGTGGGGATAGGACAAATGTTAATGTAGATTTCCAAAAGGAATGTTGTATGGAAATAGGCTATCAAATTGAAGAGAAAATCAATTCAAAAGGCGGTAAGGGTGGCAAATTTAGTGATTTATTCAGAGGTGTTGATAACATTTTCCAGTTGGCATTTAGAACTGGAGAGATATGGGAGTTGATTAATGAGATTTTTAGCTTGTGGGAGAACATTGGCATTAAAAACCAGAAGGTCAAAAAGTCTAAGCCATTGATATGTAGCAATAGTAAATCAGGTCCTGAAATGAAGCAGCTTCCAGAAGATATGACTATCACACCTTGGAGAGCATTGCAAGGAGTGAAACATGAAAAACTTGTCAAAGCAATATTATCTCGTGTGGGGTCAGGGAAATTACCATTGGAGGAAATGTTTGAGGAATTTCAAAAGTAAATTTGTTGAATTATTTTTATTTATTTCTAGACTATAATTTTCTTTTAAATATAACATATTGTTCTTGGTAGTATTTGTTATACATATCATTATATTAAATTTTTTTACTTTATCTATGTAGTCACAAAGTTTACATGAAAATTAAAGAACAAATGGTTAAATTGTTGAATGAAGATAGCTGGAATGATGTTGTACGCAACTATCCAGTTTCAAGTTCTACATCAACATTAAAAAAAAAATATCTTGCATTTAAAAAGGTATGTTGATTTATACATTCATTTTTATTCATCTATGCACTATTTTTAATTTATAACTTACACATATATTTGTTTATTTTATAAAAGATGAAGAAGGATGAAAATGGAGCACCAGATAGTTTTAGAACCTTTATTGAAAAAAATAAAGATCGAAAGACTGAAGAAGCAATGTCTTAAGAATGTTGAACTTGATCCAACTCTTACTCATTTCATTTAGAATGGGCTAAACATTATTCAATATCAAGTAATACAAGGCGACTGTGAAGACATTGCTAAACCATACCTAAAAGGGATTATGCTCTAGTTATTGCAGATATTCCCCATGGTTTCAATATTCCAAACATTGACTATGATAGTGACCCTTATACTTATCAAGCTCTTAGTAAAGTGGTTGCGGGATTTCTATAAGTCACGTCATCACCATTATGGAGATTTGTGACATTTCATTTAGACACACAATTGGCAATTTTATTGTCAAGCTTCAAGGGGAAAACAAATTCAAGGATGCAGCTTACATGGTAAGACGTTTAAAATGTATATTATTAATGTTAAAAAAATTCATTTATGTACAAGTTAATTGAAATTTTAATATTTCATGTTACAGGCAAAAGTCAAATCTTCTTAACTGTGACAATCAACCATTTATAAATGATTGTGACTTCATCCACATTGATAGTTGGCCAAAAAGATGATAGCTACATGTCTACGATTTTTAATCGGGTAGATGGAAAGAGTTATAGCCAAATACTGACTTATGATGTTGTTGTGAGAAAACTAACATATGAAGACAAAGAAGCAAAATGAGAGATAGTTAACATTTATCAAAAACCACAATTATTGATTAACTATCTTATAGACATATGTTCAAATGAAGGAGATTGGGCTCTAGATTTATTTTTTGGTTCAGGTAAGTTTTATTATATGGAATTGAATTTCAATATGTTATTTATTAATTTATATGTCATTTTACTAATTTACTTCATTATTTCTTTTGTGCTTGATAATTAGGTACAACGCTAACATGTTGCCTTCAAAAAGGAAGAAATTGCATTGCCATTGAAAAAGATCTAATACAGTGCAATTTTATTTAGCAAAGAATTAATGTTCTTCAATTTCTTCTAGATGCAATGCAAGAAATTGGGTTGAAGAAAGGGGACTTTAGTGAATCACGTGTGGCAAAAAAGGCAAAGGAACCTCAACCACCATTACACAGAATGATTGGAAAAGCATACACTGGGAGATTCGCTGACATTAAAGATCCATTAGAGGAGGAAAATGAGAAAAATGAAGCAGAAAATATTGTGGAAGAAGACAATGATGAAACTCGAGAAGACGAAGAGTTTGGATTACTTGACATTGTTGATTAAATTTAAGTTATGATTGGAAATCAAGCTCATTTTTTGTAATTATTAATTAGTTATACTTTTAATTTTTTACTTTGACATTTTATGAGAAGAATAAGCACTCAATTAAGGTTGTTATCCGTTCAATATTTGTATTATGTGATTTTCGCGTTAATTTTTATGTTAATCATTATTTTTTGAAAAAAAACAGTGATTAATATTATTATTTGACATGAAATTCATAAAAAAAAAAAAAAAAAAAAACCTATTATTTAACCATTTTTAGTTAAAATTTTCCTATAAAAATTGTGATTTTCAAATGTCATCTCTAGCAAAAAATTACAAAAAAATATCAAAACGTGTAGTTTTTTAGTTATATTTATGCTAAAAATGGTTTTTTTTGTCAATTGTTAAAAATTATTGTTTTTTAGAGACAATTATTTCATGTGGATTGAAATATTAATTAACGATGTATAAATATGTAGAATATTGAAAATTCAAAATATCGACCTTCTTCTTTAAATATGCAAAACAATAAAAACCTCACTACAAAAAAAAAAATGAAAATAAAAACAAGAAAATATGAAGAAGAAGACCACTTCAAAAATTATTAAATTTAGAAAATAATTAATTACATTTCATACATTAGAAAATTTAAAGTCAAAAAATAGGTCTTTTAAAAAAAGGGTTTGATGCATAATTACCACTTTTTTAAATCAGCATGAAAATCACTACCATTCTAAAACATAATGTACATAAAAAAATTTAAAGTGACAAAAACTATGCTCTAAAAAAACCATGTGTGTTCTGCATCACCCCTTTTCAAAATCAGGTCACTTTTTGCTATCTCTACGAAACAGGTAATAGTATCAGTTCTCATTTCAAAGTTTACATTGTTCCTAGTACATGATAGACATTTCATCAAACATATGGTAAACATATAAGCTATAGGTCATGAATGCATATCTCATCATAAACTCCCTAAATTCATATGAGAATCACCAAGAAGGCTCAATTCCTTCTCTAGATCAACAACAACACTTGTTAGCCCATGCATTAATCAAACATTCAATAAACCATCAAATCATGAACAAGACCAATAACTAGAGCACATCATAGAACCATGCTTATAACCAACATATAAGCAAAATAGGAACCATGACAAATCAAATATACAATCCACATAATAACAAGTACATGTGCTTATTAATTACTTAGAATAATAACTCATATTAACTTATCCAAAATCCAACCAAGTCATGGACTACCACGTACTGCCCGATCATAGATTGTGTTGAACCAAACTTTTCTTTCAACCAATCATCCCCATGTCATATTCCAAGCATGAATGTTGGATCTCATGGGATAAACCAAGACATAACCAAATAAGGAATACAGAGATTAAACCACCTCCACCCTCAAGCTACCATGATCTCACCTAAACCAGTCCCGAGATCATAAAATCAAACCAAGCTTGGACGCCTCAAAAATCCTTCATCATACCTTGAGGAATTTGCTTGTCTCCACCCACCTATTGAAGGCTTCCCAGAGAAAACCATATCCACCCCCAACCCTTGGGAATTTTCCTTATACCACCCCACCCGATTCCAAAACCTTATGATAATCCAAAGCTCAACCAAGAATGGATCCTATCTTAAATGCATATCCAGGAAATGGAACCACTGTAAAACCAAGAAAAACACATGCCAATGACAACAAATGAACCAAATAAATAGATGCATGTTCCATGAATTCACATCTCAGCAAGGAAATCATACATGCAACTTGTTATCTGCAAGATCTTCCTACTGAAGTTGTTGATCCACGCTTATCCTTGCTTTCCTTCGCTTTCCTTTTGATTTTCCTTTTCCTTCATTTGCTTGATTTCTTTCATTTCTCCAAATCCAAGTGAATGCCAAAGTTCTCCAAAAATACTTTAAGAGTGCAAGAGGGTAAGAGAGCCAAAATCTAAAAATGATCAAAAGTTGTGAATTGTTCCTCTGGTGCCTTTTTATCATTGTTGTCCCCTTCTTCTTCATTTTCTTTCATTTTTCTCTAATTTCACTTGCATGTAAATTTATATCTCTTCACCTTCCTTTTCTCCTATTTTTCCTTTATTTTCATAATTAAGTGCCAATTATTGTCTCTTTGCCTTGGCCAATTTCCATAGCCATTAATAAACCGCAAGTGATGCCCACTAAAGTGTTTTCCCAACATTCAACTTGGAATACATGTCCCGTGACCTTGGTCTTATCTTGCATTTATTATCCTGTATTACATGAAACTTTAACCAGGGGTTGTTACATTCAACCAGGTAGGCCCCCCTTGTCTAGAATGAACTTGCATGGATTATGTGTGATGAATACATATAATTAATGTGATGCTTTACGATCTCCATAGATAGGTAATGTTAATGTTGTGAAATGGTTATTTTGAATTACTTTTGTTACAATTCGTTAATGTTATTGATTATTTTCTTAGCATCACATTTGTATTTGAATGAGTGGGATTATTGTTGTGTGTTAAGGGGGGCCCAATTACTTGTTTTCTAGGAGACTACTAACCTAGGGATCTACTGGAGGGTTGAAAGTTACCCCCAAGACTCAGACATGTAGTTATTTTAATTGCGTGGTTTGTTTATTCTTTTTAGCATGAGTGTGAATTGATGGTTAGTTTTCATTATTATTGGATTTTGTCATACATTGATGAATGAGAGTTACTTTAAACATTGGTGAATGGTTAATGTTTATTAATTGAATGAAGCATGAATCATGTCCATTAGAAAGTAATTATTGATTAAATGATGCAACATGTGATAAAATTTACCAATCAGATCTAACACTACATATATTTTGTGGGTTCCTCATTAGCCTATGAGCCTCAATTGACAATTTAGTGAGCTCAAAATTTAAGCAATTAAATTTCCTTTCAGTCACAATGAAAGGCATTCGATGAACTAAAATACCACTTTTGGTTTGCAACAGTCCTCACCCTTCCAGATCTACAACAACCATTTGAGATTGAGATAAATTCCTTTGACTATGATATTAGTGTTGTCCTCATTCTATATGCACATCTAGTGGCCTATGATAGTGAAACAATCTATGAAACTATCCGTAGATACCTCGCCTATGATAAGGATATGCATTCCATCATGTAGGCATACCGACAAAGGAAGAAATATATTTTGGGAAAGGAGATGACCTTCCACATTGATCACATACCTCTACAATTTATGTAAACGCAAGGGGGAGTTACATAATGACCACCATTAGAAATTGTCTAAATAACCGCAACAATGCCATTTGAACACCAAAGACAAGAAGGGTAGACCCAATCATGTCATAGAATGCCTTAGTTAGCCCCTAGTTGTGGAACTAACCAAAGCTCTGAAATCTTGGAGGCATGAGACTTCACTTCTACATACCAGATGATGATGGTAGACAACCAAGCTCCAGATTTCCACCTCTAGGGTGCATTGTTGTGCTACTTTGGCCACCTTTGTGTTCCTTCATGCGAGTGTGCCAAGTTGATCTGAGAGGCACATTATAGTTAGGTGGCAATACACTTTTGTGTGGATAAGACTCCGACAAGATGTAATTGAAAGTATATTAGGCCTTGAACCACTTGCACCATTTCCAACCCAACCATTAACAAGCGTTCCTTTACACCCCTCTACCTAATCCTAAATAGCCATGGAAATCCATATTGATGGACTATATATCCATCCTTCTTCTACCAAGCATGGAATGAATGTGTGTTTGTGGTCATTGATAGATTTTGTAAGATGGCCATTCTAAATGTTTACAAGAAGAGTATCATAGCAAAAGTCACTACCAAGCCTTCTTTGAATGGGTGTGGGTACATTTTGGAATCCCATAAACATCGTATCAAATCATGATAGCAAGTTACGAAGTAAATTATAGTCGAGCCTTTGGTCATTATTTGACACCACACTCACCAAATAAATTTCCTTCCACCCCCAAACTGATGGCAAGACAAAGTTCATCAACATGATGATCATGCATATTTTGTAAATCTATAACTCCAAGCATCCACACACATGGGATTAGTGTCTCCCATATGTTTAACACAACTACGTCAAAAAAGCTCTCCATAACTCAAATGGCCACAAGCCTTTCAAGTGGGATTGGGATTTCAACTTTTAGGTACCATCGATTTCATATTACCCCTTGCAACTACATAGGCATAATCTGCACACGTTCAATTTGGAGGTCATAAATCTACCAAGTTTAGTGAAATAATTCAACACATCCATCAGCAGGTCCATGTTAGAAAATGTAAATAGGTGTGGTCTTCATTAATATATTTGAGTCATCATGTAATGTACTTGTCAAAAGAATAAAGAAAAGAATTATTATTATTATTATTGTGACTTATTAAAGCGTGGGTTTCATGCTTGGGTCACCATGTTTTAGGTCGAAGTCCCCATTGAGGACTTACAGGATTTACTCTAAGTCATTGTACTTTTAAATAGACCATTCTTGGGCTTTTGAATCATGTAAAAAGGTTTGGTATTGTGTCAAATATAATTTATGTATCATCCACATCAAGTCGGCCTAAGGACACCTATTCAACCTTCCTTGAAGCCTATAAATAGAAACAAGTCAAATTAATTTGGAGCATCTCATCTCAAGCTAATTAGATATCTCAAGAGAAGTTGGAGAAGTGAAAAGTAGGTCGAAGTGGGTCTATGGAAGATGAAGGAAGTGGGACTTGGGTGAAGTCTAAGGAGAACAAGAAAATAGAACTTTTGGTTCCTCTCTTTGTTTTGTGCCCTAGTTTGGGAGATCGGAGTCCTCTAGGTTTCGTTGTTGCCTGATGTCAGAAGATGCTACATAGTTGAAGTTGTTGGGAAAGAGGTTGAAGTTTTGGAAGGCTAACTTGTTGTGGAGGGAAGGTCTGGTCTTTGTCTAGGTTGAATATTCTCAAAGAATATTATTGAACATTATATTTTTGGGTGTTTAGGGTTTTCTCATTGCTTCTTTATGATAAAAGGCCTTCGAGCCTCATTTTAAGATAGTTCGGTGAAGGCGTGTAGCTATCACATCTCTTCTTAGAGATAAGCTATCACTATGCAAGCTAGTGGCTTTCATTTATACAGTTTCAAGACTTTCCATTTATTAATAGAAGTCAAGTTTCATTGTATATTTGTATTTTGTTTACAAATCTATATATCATTTTGTTCCCTTCATAGCTTCGAATTTGGAACCATGGCAAAAGACAAACAATTCTATGAGCTACTTAACTTAAGAAGGGATCTACCTGAGAGAAGATGGCCCTATTTCTAGCTAGCTACATTCACACTTCAAAACTATGTATTTGGGAAGAACTCCCTAAGTTCTATTGAAAATCCTTTCTTTTTTCGAAAGGTTCCCTTATACATGTTACTCCATTTTCAAAATAGTTGTTTCAAATTTTGGCATTTGGTAAATGTGCTCTAAGGCTTAAAGAGAGAAGTAACCCATAGTTTTAGCATTAATTCACACTCTAAAAATTAGGTGAATTTAGGTTTTGTAAGATTTACACAAAACACACATCGAAGAGCCCAAAATTCCCCTTATTTGCAAAAATTAAGCTTTCAATAATTTTCCATGTACTAAAATCCAATAAAAATTATTAGTTTTTGGAATACCATCCGGCTGCCATATTTTCTTCCATAAACCTATCCTTGGGGGCAAAGGTGTAGATCTTAGTAGATATTAATACCCTTTTTGACTAAGTAGCATGAAGTACCCTAGCCTATATTGTCTTTGGCTAGCTATGAGAAAGAAGTTGTTAAGGTGTATTTCATGGTGTCCAATTTCTTCTCCCGTATGAATAATAGGGATCCTTTAATCCATGTGTTCAAGGCTCTAGCTATGATGTCTCTTGGCTCCTTGCAACCATAAAGGATTATATTTGAACAAAAGGGTAAAATCTACTAGTTCATTTAATACCATGGAGATCGATTTATGGCTTCAAGCCAACCGGTGGATGGTTTTGGATGAGGTATTCTTCTCAAGAAACTTGACGTGGGTTAGAAGAATTTCCTGTTAAGCAAAAATATGTTCTAGGCCTAGACTTTTTTTTACCCATGTTTATTTTCCACTACTTAGTTGAGGATTATTAGATCCCAAAAGAAAGATTAGATTCCTCATATTATATATATAATATATATATTATATATATATAAAGGAAAGGGTCTTGAATGATGCTTCTTCCCATTTTCTCCATTGAGTTGACCATTGTACTGCAGTCCCATGCTATTACACAATTCTACCAATGTATTGTATCTATGATCCTCATTAGAGATTCTTAGCATTCACCTTTTTTGTAGAAATTTCACCTATAGAACAAACCAATATATGCAATGTCCTAAAGCATAATACTTGTTCTACTTCTACAAAACATTAAGCGGAAGCATAATCGAAATCATGAGCAACATCAAGTAGAAACATGCATAACTGATCAAGAGAATTAGTCACACATAGCACAAGATATATCCAGGGGAAAGCACTAACATAAAACCCAAACCATGTATTATCAATCAAGTGGAAATCATCTTCACAATACAAAAAGAATTAGCTCTCAAGCTATTCATTTCTCAATGAACTATGAAGATATGAAGATATGTCTCATGAACCAACCAAGCCTTGTTTATATAGGTTTTACCTATGGTCCTCATATAGTTTTCTTAGGAAACAATAGAAAAAGCATATGCTATTAATTCCAACTTACCAAAAACAACCAATAGTCCAACTACGTATTCCTTGAGAACACTAGTTCCTCAACCATGCAAAAACTACTTACTAGAAATAGTTAAGCATCTGATAGTACACTATCCCACATCTGATCTCAACTGGGTCTCTGACAGAACTGACATGCAACAACTATCCATGGGTGAATCCTCAGTTATCTAAAATAATAGTTGTCACATGCATGCAAGCATTAACAAACTATATTTTATTATTTTAACAACTTGTTAAAATAATCTAATTGGACTTGACTAGTTAGAACTAAGTCAACTAATTCTCTCATTATAGAAATCATGCTTATTTCCTCGATCAGTGGAGGAAACTCATGTGCATGCTCACAAAGACTTCAAATTCGAATTTCCTTAATTAATTAACTCAACTGAATTAATTAATTAATATTTCAAATTGCTGTTAAGACCAAAATTAATTTTACTTCCTATAGATAGACTAGGGACTACTATAAATAGGAAGGGACCCCAAAAATGCTATTTTTAGACATGTTATTTTTAGACATGCTATTTTTAGCATGTCTATTTTTAGAACATTCTAAATTTAGCATTTATTGTTGCACACTTTTCAACACTCCCTCTCAACAAGAAAGGGATTATCAGCAACCCCGATCCTATCTCTATGGAACTCAAACTTGCCCTTTGACAATACCCTTGTCAAATTATCTGCATCATGTTCCTTGGTCGAAATATACTGCAACATCATGATCCTCTTGACCATACAATCCCGTAGATGATGATAGCGGATATCTATATGCTTGGACCTGTCATGAAACACTAGATTCTCAGAGAGTTTAATGCAACTCTGATTATCATAATATATCACTGTCGGATCCATCATCTGACCAAACAATCCCACTAGGACCTTCCGCATCCAGATGGCCTCACATGTAGCCTGACTTGCTGCCATGTACTCTGCCTCCGCTAAGCTAAGTGCAACTGATCTCTGTTTCCAGCTATACCAAGAAGCTGTAGTTGACCCAAGGTTGAAGATCCCTCTAGAAGTGCTCTTCCTGTCTGATGGACTATCCACCCAATTTGCATCTGTGAAGCCTTGGAGCTTCACTCCCTCTGTCTGCTTGTACCATAATCCATACTGTGTAGTGCCTCCGAGATATCTCAGCACATGCTTTACCGCCTTCCAAAATAACTTGGTTGGTTGAACCATAGCTTGACTCAGCTGGTTCATTGCAAAGCACAAATCTGGTCGTGTGTTCACTAGATAAATGAGTGAACCCACAAGCTGCCTATAAACTATAGCAGCTACTACCTCACCTGAAGTAGCATCCTCCTTCCTCTAGTTACCTGCTAGAGGAGTCTCCATGGGCTTGCACATATCCATGTGGAAGCGCCTCAGTATCTCATTGGCATACTTGCCTTGAGAAACAAATACTTCCCCATCTCTCTGCCACACCTCCATGCCTAGAAAGTAGTGCATGAGGCCCATGTCCTTCATCTCAACCTCTCTTGCGAGATCCTTCTTGCAAGACTTGATCAAATCATCATCACCTGTAAAAATAAGATCATCGACATAAAGTACAATAATCAATAGCTTACCATCTACAACGATGTGGTAGAGGTTCGCATCCGCTTCACTCTTGGTGAAGCCCAACCAGTGAAATAGCTGTCGATCCTGGTATACAAATCATGGAGTGATTGCTTCAGCCCATACAATGCTCACTTGAGCCGACACACATGCGACTCACGATTGAAGGTCTCAAATCCTTCGGGTTGCTCAATGTATACCTCTTCCTCAATCTCCCCATTGAGGAAAGTTGTCTTCACATCCATCTGATGGATTTTCCAACCCATCTGTGCTGATAGTGCTAGAATTGATTTGATTGATGAGTACCTTGCAACAGGAGCAAAGGTCTCATCATAGTCAATCCCCTCAACCTGTGAGAAACCAAGGGTAACAGATCTTGCCTTATGTTTCTCAATATTTCCATCAGCTGCCTACTTTACCTTGTAAAGCCATCGAGAAGTAACCACTGACTTGTCCCCCTGTCTAGGAACAACATCCCATACACTGCTCCTCAAGATAAAATCATACTCCTCTACCATCACATCCATCCAAACTGGCTGTTGCACTGCCTCCTCAAAAGAAGAAGGCTCGGTTGCTACACACTCCCCAACCAGGGCCATGTAGCTAGTGTATCTATCGGGAGATCTCCTCTGTCTACGATGAGAGGATGGCTGCCCCACATTCTCTCTCTCATCCTACATCAATCTATCAGCTTCCTGAGAGCGTTTTCGCCCCTCTCTGGAAGACTCTCCAGTAGTGGTGATCTCCACCAATCGAATCTTTGTATGTGGATGCTCTGCATCATGAGGAGGCTCCTCCTCCTTAGGAACTAGTATTTCCTCATCATCACCATGCAACTTGAGCTCCCTCTCAAGTGACTCTCACATGGCTCGTTGCTCATCGAACTTCAGATCCCTGCGCACTACTATCCTCTGACTGGTAGGCAGAAACACCCGATAGTTGTGAGGTGTATCTGTATACCCCACAAGTATTCCCAACTCAGTTGTTGGGTCTAGATTCTTCTAAGCATCTTTGGTCACATGACAGTAAACTGGTGATCCAAAGATACGGAAGTGACACACATCTAGCTGCTTCCCTGAAAAAGCCTCTATAGGTGTCTTCATCCCCAAAATACGATGAGGACTTATGTTCTAAAGATACACTGTTGTATTGCATGCCTCAGCCCATAGATGAAGTGGTAGGCTTTGGTCATGCAGCATCGCTCGAGCTGCTCCCATAATAGATCTATTCTTCCTTTTGGCCACCCCATTCTGTTGTGGGTTATGAGGTGTTATGAGTTCCTGTTTAATTCCTTATGAAGCATAGAAGTCTTTAAACTGCTGGGAAACATACTCTCCACCATTATCACTCCGCAAGGCCTTTATCTTCCTCCCTAATTCTTTCTCTACCAAAGCTTTGAACTCACAAAACTTCAAGAAGGTTTGATCCTTCTTTTGCATGAAGTAGATCCAATATCTACGAGAAAAATAATCTATAAAAATAATGAAGTACCTTTGCTTTGCAGTGGATGCTGTAGAGAAGGGTCCACATACATTTGAATGAACTCGATCCAGAACTGCTCCTACTCTACCATCCTGATCATGAAAGGAAGCCTTTGCATACTTACCCAGAGTACAACCTTTGCATGTGCTTGTCTGCTCTAGTTTGCACTTGGGTAATCCGGTAGAAATTTGTTGCATGATCTTCAAGGCCCCATGATGCAAGTGGCCCAGTATCCTATGCCATAACTCGCCAATATCTTGGCCATGCACCACTTCTGCCTTGGAACTAAGAGCAACACAATCTTCTACTTGTAACTTTAGAGCTTCTTAATTCGAATCCCAATCTGTTTGGTCTGTCTAGTACCGATATGCCTTAGGAAAACCTTTCCCAAACTAAAGACTACATCATAGCCTTTATCCTCAAGCATAGCAATAGACATAAGATTCTTTTTCAGCCCTGGTACATACATAACATTAGAAAGAGTGAGGGGAGAACCATGCTTCCTCTGAAACATAACCGTACCACTACCCGAGACACAATACTTTTTGTCATAGCCCATCTCGAACCGTATTTGGAGATCCTTCTCCTCCAAAGTGCTGAAAAGATTCTTGTCACCTGACAAGTGGAAAGAAGCTCCACTGTCCAAATACTAAACACATCCCATGATGGATGAAACCATGCATGCAATAAGTGAGAAATCCATTTCAAACTATGAAGCTAGTACATCACCATCAGATTCCTTGGAGGAACCTTTCTTCTTGGACTTCCTCTTTGGGTAACTATTAGCATAATGACCCAACTCATGACAATGAAAGCATCTCACCTTCGACTTGTCAAAATTCTTCCCTCCTTGAGAAGACTTGGAATGGGATGCCTTCCCTTTCCCTTTCTTAGCTTTAGAAGTTAAAGCCAAGTTCTCTTCATCATCATGTTTTGATGAAGAAGCTCCATCCCTGGTGCTCCGTCTGATCTCCTCCTGCATCAAATCTGACCATAGTCGTTCCCAATCTGGAAGTTTGTCCTTCCATTCATTGAGTCCTGGTAGCTATGCTAGCTCTTAGGAAGGCTAGGGAGTGCTAGACTCGCCATATCATCATCAGTTGTAGTGACTCCTACGCTTGCAAGCTCATCTCTGCAGGTGGTGAGCTTGTTCAAGAATGTAGAAATAGAGTCACCCTTCTCACACTTGATCTTTTGAAGCTTGTCCTTCAGTGCCAACTTCATTTGATCATTTTTATTCTGATATAGAGCTTTCAATGTTTTCCACATTACAAACAGAGACTCCTTCCCATGGAGGCTTGAGAATATGTGATCTCGAACACCCTCCAAGAGAATTCTCCTAGCTCTAGCCACACACTTCCTCCATTCCACCAACTCAGTCTTGTCAGTAGGCTTAGGGACTTCTTGATCAATGCATTCCTTAAGACCATTATCTTCCAAAACTGCCTCCATGCGATCCTTCCAAGCTATATAGTTTACGCGGCCATCAAGGGCACACTCAAGGATCAAACCATAGAACGCAATCGATGAAATAGATGTGATAAGAACTTGAGATCTATATCCCGAATAATAAACTTCGAATTTCTCCTGCTGGTATATTGTTCTTGCTTGATCACTTGTGCTCTGATACCATGTAGAAATTTCACTTGTAGAACAAACCGATATATGTAATGTCCTAAAGCATAATACTTGTTCTACTTCTACAAAACATTAAGCGGAAGCATAATCGAAATCATGAGCAACATCAAGTAGAAACATGCATAACTGATCAAGAGAATTAATCACACATAATACAAGATATATCTAGGGGAAAGCACCAGCATAAAACCCCAACCATGTATTATCAATGAAGTGGAAATCCTCTTCACAATACAAAAGGAATTAGCTCTCAAGCTATTTAGTTCTCAATGAACTATGAAGATATGAAGATATGTCTCATGAACCAACCAAGCCCTGTTTATATAGGTTTTCCCTATGGTCCTTACGTAGTTTTCTTAGGAAATAATAGCAAAAGCATATGCTATTAATTCCAACATACCAAAAACAACAAATGGTCCAACTACGTATTCCTTGAGAACACTAGTTCTTCAAACATGCAAAAACTACTTACTAGAAATAGTTAAGCATTTGCTAGTACAATGTCCCACATCTGATCTCAACTGGGTCTCTGATAGAACTGACATGAAACAGTTATCCATGAGTGAATCCTTAGTTACCTAAAATAATAGTTGTCACATACATGCAAGCATTAACAAACTATATTTTATTAATTTAACAACTTGTTAAAATAATCTAACTGGACTTGACTAGTTAGAACTAAGTCAACTGATTCTCTCATTATAGAACTCATGCTTATTCCCTCAATCAGTGGAGGAAACTCATGTGCATGCTCACAAAGACTTCAAATTCGAATTTCCTTAATTAATTAACTCAACTGAATTAATTAATTAATATTTCAAATTGCTGTTAAGACCAAAATTAATTTTACTTCCTATAGATAGACTAGGGACTGCTATAAATAGGAAGGGACCCAGAAATGCTATTTTTAGAACTTTCTATTTCTAGTAGTTTCACCTCTCACACAATGTGGCAAATGACCTCACTGGCCAAACTGCTATTTTTAGCATGTCTATTTTTAGCACATTCTAAATTTAGCATTTCTTGTTGCACATTTTTCAACATTTTCCCTTTGATATCCTTTGAATTGATTTTATGCCTTCCTTGAAACTCGATCCTTGAGTGTCCTTCTTATCGCATGCCCTTTTCTTGATTTTGATAGCTTAGCTATGATACCATGTTGAGAAATCTAGTGCTTCATGAATTAGGTGATTTTTGTTCTTTAGTAACTGCTTGTGAGTATTTTTACTTCATTATATTAGGATCTTCTCTTTGCTTAAGTTATTAATGTTCTTCTTCATCAAACAACTACCAATTCATGAACCTAAATACACAAGAGACACAAAATGTAGGCTATGAGCCAGGGCAAAAAACCCTCACTCTTTGAGAGGAAAACATGCACAAATTCTTCTTATGAAGATTCCAATTGATGAATACAAGACCAAGACCCTTGACCTATTAGCCTCTCCAAGACCAAGACATGAGTCCTCTTCCTCCTTTTCCGTTCCTTCTGCTCTCTTTCAACAGTAGTACTGAATCATAGTCACACCGAGACCTTCTTCATGCAATAACCCTGAGACCTAGTCACATACTTGTGACCTTCTTCCTGAGTGACATTGATCTCTTCTTAGATATGAGACAAAGATTATGCCAAGGCCTTTGCTGTGATACAATGCCAAGATAGTGAGGGGACATGAATGTGGTATCACTGGAATTTCATCTACCTTTCTATGCTCTAATCCACATTGCAATTATACTGAGATTCTGTGCATGCTTATATGAGCTTCTTCCTGAAATTGTCTTCGTAACTTCTGAACTTGTTACTGCAATGGATTACTGAATTTCTAAGTGTGATCCGAACTTATATTCATTTCCATTTCCCTTGTGAAACCAGAGAGAGACATCCAAACTTTTAACTATAATTGACATATGAAAATCTCATAGATATTCTCAGATTTTTCTGTGTATAATGTGAAGAGTAGTTCATTCTATAAATAAGCCGGCGTGTTCATCTGAATAGGTGTGTCTTTATTTGGAGAGCCGATGTGAATTCTTTTCTTCCTCTTGAAGCCGACATGAAGAGGAGGACTTGTGCTTGTCTTTGGAGGGGTGCTAGACAATTATATAGACTCATATATATTTGTAACATGCCCAAGAAGGGCTCTTCATACATGACATTAATTATTTTTCTAATTCCTAAATGCTCACAATGGGAGCCACTAAAAATAAAATATCTTTCTCATGAAACCCATGAAGCAAGCATTACAATAATAATTTTATTTTCTTCTTTTCATCATTTACATAAATCACAATTACATGTCAATATGAAGATTGAACCTATTTACACTTTTCAAAAAGAGAGTGTGTGAATGAAAGGTCCTTCTTTTTCCAAACAGACTAACCATCTATATTCTTCCCAACTCCATGCCAGTCAACCCCCTTAGGATAGCACAACTGATCCAGGTGGATATTGGTGGCCACCTGCCAAGTCCATCTGGACCCCCATCATTGTCTCTTTCAGCATTTTCAGTTTCCTTAATTATAGCACAACATACTATTTTTAGTAGTTTTTCGGGTCCTGAGCTTCCGGAGCCGTTTTGAGGCCCTAAACGACATTTTTTGGGGAATCCACGGGCAACATGGTTCCATGCAATGGTCCCATGTTGCCCGTTCCAACAATGGTATTTCTCGGATAGATCTTTCTAACGAGCTATCATACGCGTCAAACGGAGATTGTATGCCAAAGTTACGACCCCGGGAAAATTGATGTACCAATTTACCCAAAACGGGGCCCACAATTTGGCGTTTCATCTTCTAAGGGTCGGTTTTGGAATGTGAAGGGTTTTCCATTGTTTCTCAATAATAAATAGGCCTTCGAGCCTCATTGTAACACAAGTTCGGAACAGTTCGGAGACATGTAGCCGCACATCTCTTCTCAGAGATAAGCTACCATCGTCCTAGCTGGTTTATTTCCAATTCTGGTTGTAAGCATATTTCGGTATTTTCCATTAATGAAATGAAGTGTTATTTCCGCTGCATCTCTTTATTTATGGTTATCGCATCTCTGTATTTATGGTTATCTCTGTAATCTATTGCGTTCCTGTTTAAATCCGGATCAGTGGTATCAGAGCAATCTGCTTTTTCTCGGTTTCTCTTTGCATGTCCCCAACGAGGTCAGGATATAAGGAGTTAGGGCTTGAACTGGTAGAACCTTTGCAAGACCAGCCTCGAAAATCCCGATGGCCTCCCATGGCGGATGAGAAGAAAGACGAGGGGGCAGGAGATCCTATCAAAATCCTTCTCGAAGAAGCGCTCGAGCGGCAAAGGAACGCGATGATGGATAGCTTCGCGCAGATCCTTCAGCAGCTACCTAGAGGTGACGCATCAGCTTCCAGCAGTGACTCTGGAAACGCCATGCCCTTTAAGGTACAAGTTAATTTTGAAATCCCCATCTTCGAGGGTAAAATAGACGTAGATGCCGTAGATAAATGGTAATCTGCTAGATGGGTATTTCTCTATTCACGAATTTTCAAGTCGGGAAAAGATTGTTTTCGCTCTTCTCAAAGCAGCCCCCCACGTCAAGGACTGGTGGGAAACCTACTGCGAGCAGAAGGATGAGGATGAAAGTACAGGCTCATTATTTTCAGCCGCACCCACTTGGAATGACTTCCGAGATGCCATCAAGGAGCAGTACTACCCTGTCAAAAGCTATGAGGACAAATACATCAGATGGACCACACTGCGACAAGGACGGGACCAAGATGTGCCTGAGTTCACAAACATCTTTCACACCCTTCGCACGCAGTTGGGTATCAAAGATTCTGAGCTACATCTGGTACTCAAATACCGCGGTTGCCTACACAGATACATCCAGGAAGAGATGGAGTTCTTGGACATCTTCTCACTTGGCATAGCATACCGATACGCTGTCAAAATCGAGCAAAAGTTCAAACAGAAGAAGAGAGACTTTGGATCTGCAAATCCGAAGCCCAAAGGACAAAGCCAAGGCGGGTTGACCCAAGACAACCCGTCGAAACCGCAAGAAAAGAACAACACCACGAAGCCGAAGAAGGACACAGGAAAGTGGTGTGAGTTCCACAAGAGTCCCACTCATAACACAAGTGAGTGTCGGACCAAGCAGTCATTGGTGGCCGAGTTGAAGGCTTCCGAATCAGATGAATGTTCCGACCCTGAGCCAGAACCCGACAAGGGGAATGGCAAGGGGAAACAAATCATTGATGCGGATCCCAGCGCCACTGTTGCCACTGCCAAGATCCAGAAGAATGAGCCCGAAGAGCCAGAGGAGGGGGAACGTCTTTTCCACTCACAGATGTGGGTGAAGGGTTCGCCGCTGCAATTCATTGTCGACAGTGGCAGCCAAAAGAACCTTATTTCAGCAGAGCTCGTGAAGCGGTTGGGCCTACCAACTACACCACACCCGCAGCCATACAGTATCGGGTGGCTTCATGAAGGACGAGATCTCAAAGTTTGCTAGCAATGTCGCCTTCCCTACAGCATCAAACCATTCACAGACGAGGTATTGTGTGATGTTACACCTCTGGATGTTTGTGATGTATTATTAGGCTAGCCATACTTGTGGAGGCG
>APFE030468356.1:0-62857 GCA_000404065.3 Pinus taeda | reverse complement strand
GGCATTTTAAATATTTTATAATTAATATATTAAATAGGTATCACATTTAAAGAAAATTGAAATGATAAAATTGTTGTGTGAAAAATTGTAGATTTATTTATATAAATGATGAGATTGTTGTGTGAAAAATAATGAATTTATTTATATAAGTGATGTTATATAATTGAAATGATGAAATTGTTGTGTGAAAAATCATGGATTTATTTATATAAATCATATTACATAATAGTGTGAAGAGAGTGTTAGTTTTAGGTTAGATGAAGTTAAGTTTAGGTTAGGTTCGGGTTAGTTTTAATGTTAAATAAAAGAAATATTTGTTTATTTGTTAAGTGAATATGGATGTTCCATGATATAGTTTTAATTTTTATTTTTAGTTATTTTTCATAAAAATTAAAACTTTACACAAACTCATATATATATATATATATATATTTTTTATTACTTTGCAAAAAACAAAAATACAATTTATATTCTATGAAGCATAGTGCTAAAATGTTTAGCGGACCAAAATGTTACCATCAATAAAGCTGAAAGACAACCATACTATGAAGATCTGTTTTGGTGGTGGTTGTAAACCTTACACAGAGAAAAAAAAACTATAGAAACGAACCAACAACAATTTGGTCGCTAGTAACATCAACCATACATAGAAAATGAAGACCAAACAAAAACACAATACTACTATCAACTACAAAACTATAAACTATTAATTAAATTAATTAATTTAAAAAAAATGTCATATTATCATATAGACATAATTTTTAGTGTTTTTAATATATGGTTTTAATAAATCATCATATTAACCCATAATTTTGTAACAATATCTATTTATAAATTATTTTTAATTTCTATCAATTTGACCAATTTTTTAATTGGTAAGGTGTTAGTGATTTTGACAACTCACCTTTTAGCTGCCGTCGGGTGCTTTGTCCTGTCCACGCAACATTTTTGTTTTTGAAATGAGTTAATCAGTCACCAAAACCATTCCATAAAGTTATTCCTTTATTAATGTTTTTTCCGGGATTATTAATTTTTATTATGTTCAATAATGGAAAAAAGGTCCGTACTTACAATCTCAAGTTTAATACTTTAATCATATTAAGGAAAGTAAGTCTTTCCATGCATTCATTTTTTAAAAGGTTAAATAACTTAATCATTTTAAGAGAAAATATGTCTTTACCTTGCTTATGGAAGTATTTACCTATAGAATTTGAAAGAGTGCTTTAGGTTTGGCAATTTTACCAAGTTAAAACAAAAAAATTATGCTTTATAAATATGGTGAGTGGATAATATTTAATAAATTAAAATAAAAAATAATTAAAGTTATTATTTAATATTAAAGTTATAGTCAATTTAGATACTAAATGTTGTAGAATATTTTTTGTTTGTGTAGGATAAGGGATCCACCTCTCTACAGTTATTTGAATGCTAAGTCTATGAAGGCATACATATTCTACCCCTCAGGTTTTGTAATGCTGGAAAAGATCATAATTATTTTATTATAATAAAAAATATTTATTAATAAAATAAATGAAAAAATGCCTATGTAACTTTGAATTGAATGTAAATGGATGTACTATTAAGGCACTTTTTGTGATAAGTCAACTATTCAAATTCCTTAAGGATGAGATGACAAAAAAAAGAAGTAAATGGTAAATTAGACTTGTGCCGAGGGAACGAGGGAATTAATTTATTTATTTATTATATTAGCATAATAGGCTTCTTTGGTCCTCTTGAGGTTAGGTGTTTTCTATCCATGGATCAAGATGTTCTTAAAAGATTTAAGTTTATGAGATTTCCCTTTGAAAAAACAACAACTGCAACAACTTTATATGGATGGGATGGTACAATCAATATATTTTCCTTCATAACTAAATTGTAAATTTATTAAGTGGGAGGAGATAGTCCATGAGTTGTCCGTTGCTATGTAAGTTTATTTGAGTATAAATTAAGGTGGACCTAATAGTAAGAACATGCACTTCCTCCTTAGTAATCATAGGTGTGAAGGAGAGTGGGGTATGTATGCCTTTGTAGACCAAGCTAATCCAAGGTCTAAATATTTAAGATAAAATAGTATTTAGTGATTATGATACTATAAAATAAAACTATTCATTTTATTTCATTTTTTTAAATACTTCAAAAAATATATGACTATAAATTAGGTTGGTTTATAGTTTAAGTGGGAAACAGTTAACATGAGTTTCATTTTATTTGTTTCTTAATTTCTTTTTTATCCCTCTCGATGTCAAATTAAGATGGTTTAAGTTAGTTTGTCAAAGAGATATTATTTAGATAAATTCATGAATTATTAATAATCTAAAATTTGGAGTTACATTGAGCATTAACCTAGCTTAACATGGCCATGGTTAGTTAGTTCTAAAAGCAAAATTCAAATGATAAAATTTTGTAAAGCATGAGTGATCCCAACCAAACAATTATATTATTTCTTATCTATCTCAATACTTTCACAGTGGAAAAAATAAAAAGAATAAACTTGTAGGTTAATTTTAATGATAGCTCTCACTATAGAGACTTTGAAAGAGAAAGTGCTTTCAATTTGGTGTTATTTTGTTTGATGGCTTGTTGCATTTAGGACTATTTTGGAATAAAATCTTCATTTTTGATTTATTTGAAACTTAATTTCATATAGACATTCGAAAATAAAAATAAAAAGCAGCGTATAAATAAAAGTGCATTTTAGTGAAATGAATATCATTTTTTCTTTCAATAGATTGAATTTTCATTAGTGAAAAGTGAAAATCATTTTTACTTTTGGCATTGCATTTGGAAGACAAAAGTGAAAGTTAGTGAAAGGAATTTTTCTTGATGTGTTTTGTTTGATGTATTTTCCTTGATTAGTGTAGCTTTCATTGAAATGAAAAGTTTCATTTTCTCATATAGTTTCATTTTAGGATTCAAGTGACATCGTTTGAGCCCAAAATTGAAACATAATTCAAGAACAACATTAAAATTTATTGAATTAACCTAAGGAGCATTTGGAACTTAATGCAAACATTTAGAGGTCTAGGCTAGAGACGTGTTCCAACGTCTATAAACCTAGAAGCTATCGTTAACTGCATGCCTTGTATCTCGAGGGTAAAATCCCGTTCTAGTACAAAAGTATATCAAAGGTTCTCCAGTACTCTAGGGTCTATCGGAGGCACTCTAGTATGGTAAGTATATTGGAATTCTCTCACCGAACGGTTATGCACAAGCCAACACTAACATGGACTTGTGCTCCTCTATCAAGTATATATTGGGAGACCCCATTAGGTCGTTATCCTTTGGCCACAGGTAATCGAGTGAGTCGCCTTCTAGACATGATACACTGAACACAACATTCAGGGAGATCAACCACCATACGTTAAGTCCTTAGCTTCGGCGAAGTTGTATATAACGATTCATAGATACTTGGTAAACCCTTTCTCCTTGTTACCCCTTTTTGATTTGTTTGTTGTTAATTTCTAAAATTAATTGACCATGGAAAAACATCCTTCCCATGGAAATACTCCTTAGTAGATCTTAGGTTGATACTGATGACAACATTTCCTGAGTCTACTAGTCAAGGAAACCCCTCTAACGAGAATCATAGTTCTTTTCATTCTTTTGGAAATACTGGTGCTCCCTATATAGCAACTTGTCCCTTCCTCGATTGACCATTGGTATATCAGTTTGGTTATTTTCGACTTTGGTGATTCTGAGTGTCCAAACTTATTTTCAACTGAGTTCTCCTCCACTTGAACAACATCAACGTCATGTTGATCCTAAAGTTTACCCCTCACCTTCTTCACCTATTTCTTCACCCCATTATTCCTCTCTGCCTGGTGAAAGTCTGGATTCTAAAAACCATGAAGCTAAGAAGAAGAAGAAGAAGAGGATGAAGAAGAAGAAGAAAAATAAGCAAAGGGGAAACCAAGCAACCATTTCTATAGATGTAACTAATGTAGAAAAATATTCCAATCACCATGGAAAGTGAAATTACCTTGCATGTTTTTTTTCTGAAGTGGTCTATTCTATATTAGTACAAAAAGATGTTATAGCAAGGTCGTAGCCTTGAAAGTTCTAGCCATGAATATGGCATTCTAGCAAAACGCTCTTGACAAAGTGACAATATGACCTGCTTGTTTGTAATTCAGCTGAAAAACTGACCCGACCATTATCTGAAAGATTGGCGCTTACATTGACCATACATTAGATAAGAACTGACCTGTACATAGTTACAAGACCGACATATGCTTTGCCAACTATGGGCATTTTTCGACCAAAATATAGACACGAACAAACACTTATCATGGAGAAGACCGACCTGAAGAAGTGACCACTTTCGAAATTAAGGAGCATGCTTGCCGAAAAACTGTATATATTCAGAGACTGGCTTCAGGAGCCGAGAGCACTAGCGCGATCAGCCATCATTGGAGGTCCTAGGATGTGCCCCAACGATACGACACCCGAGTTGTTCAAAGTCAATGGAAGGATGAGCAGCAGTGGTTGAAGGAATATCACTTGTGGGCGTGCCTGGGCCTTCGTTAACTGTCTTTCTATGTTCCATGGTTGTAGGTTGCTCTATTTTGCCTTTTTGTTCTCCTGAGGAACAGCCTGAAGAACGTCTTCAGAGCCTAGTGCATTCTCATTTAAGTCAATGTCAACAGAAACTGTAAAGGAAGTGTATCCCAACGAACATGGTATCCTGAGCCGGGCAGAGTGCAACTAAGAATGGTGCTTGCGAGTAACAGGGATGCTAAATCTACTAACTTCCGAAGCTTCCGAAGTGGGATCCGACAAGGTTGGTGAGTGCCTGCTAGTGGCTCGACTCAGGGCACTATCCCTTCTACAATCCATGCAAGGCCAATCTTGAGGCGTTGTAAAAGGGGGTAGACTGTGGCGATTATAGATGGCACCAGTGGGCTGCCACTTGCCCACCATCACTATCCTTATCGTACTGACTCTCTGATCAACCACCCACATCCGAGAGTGAGTAGTCCTCTTGCGCCAGAGAGGTGCATTCATTTTTAAGTTGTTCATCATTTGAATCATTGAGAGGGCCTGAGAAGTGGAGAAGTTGCTGGTTGACCCCCTGATTGGCCAATCTATCTGCAACTTTGTTGGCTGTTCGTCTTATGTGCTTGAATGTGATGCTCCGGGGTGTCCTTAGCCTTTCCTCCATTTGCTCCAATCTATTGAGTAATCTCCAACTTGAGGTTGTTTTAGATTTTGGGGAACCTGCTTGTATTCTTATGACTGCTGCTATTATTATGAGGATAAAAGTTTTCTTGCTCTGCTATGCAGATTCCTTTCCAAATTCCTTCCAGTTTCGCTTCATTGTTGGTATCTTTGCCAATATTTCCATGGTAGATATACCTGATTGTGCCACTTTCATCTCTGAAGACACCTCCATGTCCAACTGGCTCAGGGTTTCCCTTAGCCGCACCATCAAAATTTAATTTGAACGAATTGGAAGCGGGGGGGACTAAATTAGTGGAGAGATGGAGCTAGAAGGGGAACTGGAGTTGATTTGGAGCATAGAGGTGATATCTATATTCTAGGCCTGTAAGACGAGGCGTTCTTGAGGAAGTTCTGGCATGTCCGCTGATTGCCATTGTCTTGTTGCCAAAGTTTCTTAGAGATTTTGCCTGAGGAGAAGCCATAGAGAGTCGATGGGTTTGATGGTGTTGTTGAAGACTCTGTTATTTCTCTCTTTCCATAAAATCCAATAACAGAAACCTGGGATGAGGTTCCACAGCGAATTTAACAGAGAGCTTTTGAAGGGTTGCTTTGGCCAATTTCTGATGGTTTCTGCAATATCTCCCTGTCTTTTTCTGGATCTTCTGTTGCACTGATCAATTTTCTCCCATAATTAAGACGCAAGAGGACAAGAGTCCATTAAATGCAAAGCGGTTTCTGCGTTAAGGTTGCAGTTAGGACATCTTGAAGGTCTTATGAATCCTCTCTTTTGCAACTTGTCCCATGTGAGGATTCACTGTTGGCCTAGAAGCCATAGGAAAGTGGAGACCTTAGGCCATGTTCCTGGTTGCCAAACCTGGTCCCAGAGCTTATCATTGTTTGCTTGCGTGGGAGAGTAGCGTAATTGGTGTGCTTCCTTAGTGGTAAACATCCCTTTAGGTGTGTGTCCCCTGTGAAGCTTGTCCTGTTGATCCGAGTGCTTGATTTTCCTTTGATTTAATTCCTGCTCGATCTCTGTGTAGGTTTCCCCGTGCCAGTTGGCCTGCGAAGTGCTAGCTAATTTCCAGCGTTAAAAGTCATGGGATGATTGTTGTTGCCAGAATTGGTGAATGTGGATGTGATCAGCATGATGCATGTATGCTTGCCACATTGGCTTGTGAAAGAGAGAAGCTAGTTTTGGGAGTTGTTGCCATGAATCCTCCCAAAATCTGGCTGAGGTGCCCGAATGAACTTCCCAGAAACTATGTTCTTGTATGAAGGCGCTATGAAGCTTGACAACGTTCTAGATTAGGGAGCCTGGAGATGTGGGGCAAATTTTAATGAGGTCCTTCTATTGACTTCCTGGCACATATTTTGCTTGCCAAAGCCGAGCCCAAGGAGTGTTTGGTTTGGAGAGCTAATTCCACCAAATTCGAGCTCCCATGGTATTGTTGCTGTGGAGGGAGTCCCGAAGTCCTAACCCACCGATGGCTTTTGGTTGTCAGACCTCCTTCCAGTTGACCAGAGCCCATTTCCTATTGAGACCGGAGGAGCCCCACAGAAAGTTTCTCTACAGATTGCGGATGCTTTTGAGGACCCATTTAGGGGAAGCTAAAATGGAAAAGAGATAAAGGGGCATTGCCTGGAGAACGGATTTGATGAGGATAAGTCTGCTAGCCATATTGAGCGAGCGAAAAGTCAAGGAGGAGAGTTTGGATTCTAGCTTGTCTATGAGGGTTCTCCAGGAGGCATTTTTAATGGCTGAGTCCAGGAGAGGAGCTCCCAAGTATTTCGAGGAAAGCATTGCAATGGAATATCCCAAAATTCTTGCTATATTTCTTTGAGTAGGGGCGGGAGTATGAAAGAAGAATAGCTGGGATTTGGCTTTGTTGGTTGAGGTGCTAGAGGCTTCTGAAAAGAGAGAGAGCAGAACTTTGAAGGCAGAGGCTTCTTGAGAAGAAGGATGGCCGAAGAGCATGGTATCATCTACGAACTGTTGGTGAGATAAAAGGTGAAGACCATGAAGAGAAATGACTTTCAGGGTATGAGAGGAGATAGCTTAGTGAAGCAAACGACTGAGGCCTTCGGCAATTAAAACAAAGAGAAAAGGGGAGAGGGGGTCCCCTTGACGAATGCCATAGGTTGGACGGAAGGGATTTGAGGGAGAACCATTGAGCAGGATCGAAAAGCTGGGAGAAGAGATGCGATTCATGATCCACCTTGTCCAAGTGTTCAGAGAGGTGAAAGATGTTATCAAACATGAAGTCCAACCAAAGGAACCTGTGAAGATAGAGTTTGAACTAAAGGAGGAAGAATCAGACTCTGTAGTAAAGGAGGAATTATAAGATGAAGAGCCACAAACTCCGACTGTGAGAAGATCAGTTCGAGAAAGAAGGCAACCAGAAAGGTATAGTCCATCTGCTTTTTGTTCAAATTTTGCTTTGTCTGTTACTAATGATGATCCCAGAACTGTGAAGGAAGCAGTGGATTCAGAGGATGGCAAACTCTGGAAAGAGGCCATGGTTGATGAAATGGCATCTTTGCACAAAAATGAGGCTTGGGATCTGGTGGAGTTGTCGGCTGGAAGGAAACCCATTGGCAGCAAATGGGTGTTTAAGAAGAAGACAAATGCAGAAGGGAAGGTGGAGAAATACAAAGCTCGGTTGGTAGTAAAAGGTTATTCCCAGGTGCCGGGAATTGATTTTGGTGATATTTTTTCTCCTGTGCCAAGGTAACTTCTATTAGATTACTTTTATCTGTTGCTGCTGCTTTTGATTTTGAGGTAGAACAGATGGATGTGAAGACAGCATTTCTTCACGGGGATTAGGAAGAGGAAATCTACATGAAGCAACCTGAAGGATTTGCAGTGAAGGGTAAGAAAGAACTAGTATGCAAGTTAAAGAAGTCTCTGTATGGGTTAAAACAGTCACCAAGGATGTGGTATCAGAAATTTTGATACATTTATACGGGGACTTGGCTTCACCAGAAGCAAAGCAGATCATTGTGTGTATTTTAAATTAATTGGTGACCGTGTTATTTATTTGGTCTTGTATGTGGATGATATGTTGTTGGTTGGAAATGACAAAGAAATTATCCAAGATTTGAAGACCCAATTGTCCTCCCAATTCGACATGAAAGATCTCGGTGCTGCAAACTATATTTTGGGCATGGAAATTAAAAGAGATTGGGCAAAGAGGAAGCTCTGGTTAAACCAGAGGAAGTATGTCGAGACAATATTGCAGAGGTTTAATATGCAAGATAGTGAACCGGTGAAGGTTCCTATTCCTGTAGGTGTGAGGTTATCTGTTGAACAATGTCCCAAGACACAAGAAGAGGAAGAGGACATGTCCCGTGTTCCATATGCAAGTGGAGTCGGTAGCTTGATGTATGCAATGGTCTGTATTAGACCAGACATTGCACATGCAGTGGGAGTATTGAGCAGGTTTATGTCAAAACCAGGGAAGGAGCACTGGACAGCAGTGAAGCGGGTTTTCAGGTGTTTGCGTGGCACTAGTGATTATGGTTTGTGCTACCAAGGAAGACCAGGATTGGACAGAGTGTTGGATATTCATGGCTTTGTTGATGCAGACTGGGCTAGAGATCTGGATCAGAGAAGATCTACAAGTGGGTATGTGTTTAACCTATTTGGAGGTGCAGTCAGTTGATGAGTAAGAAACAATCTGTAGTGGCACTATCAACTACAGAGGCAGAATACATGGCAGCCACTCATGCAAGGAAGGGAGCAGTTTGGTTGCAGAGATTGAGTTCAAGTATGGGGTTAGTACAGGGAGCTATAAGGATAGACTGTGACAGCCAAAGTGCAATTTTCTTGGCAAAGAACCCTGCTTATCATTCAAAGACAAAGCACATTGATGTTCAGTATCACTTTGTGAGGGATATGATAGAAGACAAAAAGGTGTTGCTGGTAAAGGTGGACACTTTGAAGAATACTGCAGATGCATTGACAAAATCTATTAGCTCTGAGAAGTTCTCTTGGTGTAGAGAAACAATGGGTGTTTCAGGGTTGGAAAAATGACTAAGCTCTCATGTGGCCCCTTGTGGAAAGAAAACAACAAGTGGGAGAATATTTAGTTAGTGAAACTAGTTGCACATAGAGATCTTATCCATTACCAATGATAATGCCACTCAATGATCTCTGTCAATGATGTTAGGGAGTGTTGATCAATTGATGGATCTCTATCATAGAGTGGGATGTAGAGTTACCTTTATTAAAGTGTCATCACAAGGAGGAGGATCGTGGTGCGGAGAAAAAATAACCAAGAGGTGTTGAAAGCTACAATGGGAAGTCGTAATGTGAGGGATACACTAGTTTGAGATATCTATTGAAGCTCTAGGAGTTTAAGCTTGAGGTTATAACACATCATATTTATGAGAAATTTATCAAAGTGCAAGGCATGTTCTCCCACCATGATGAGGCTGTGTAATGCTTTTCTACACATATTTAGGCTAAGTTAGTGTTGCACATACACCTTGACTACGTCGGCACACCATCACATTTTTATGGTCCTAGTATGGGTCATAGTTATGACCATCCTGGGGCTTGTGGACACTCTACTGCCATACTAATTCTTGTACCACTTCCAAGTGAGTATTGTTTTTTCCCAAAAATAAGTTGATATATCACCTCCCAATGTTGAGACAATGGATGCAATAGTAAACACTATGTGCACTTCATATGGTAGTATTTCACATTAGAGAAATTTTGAGTTCTAAAATGGCTCTCCTAAGGAATATTATAAAATAATAGTGGAAATAATAAAATAAGATTAGATTACCTCATCAAACTTTGGAGGGAAAAAAAAAAAAACTATTTTTTCAAGTCGTATTTTCAATTTATCTCCATATGATTTTACTACTCATTGGAGGTGGAATTTAATTTTCCATCAAATGAGTAACCATGTTGCATACTTTCGGTGGACCCTACTACAGAAAAAATGTGAAATACATGGAAACACATGATTGCAATCACATTTTTCATGTATTTCACATTTTTCATGTAGTAGGGTCCATCTAAAGTATGAAACATGAGTACTCCTTGGTTGCAAAATTAAACTTTTCGTCCCAAGAGTGCTCCGACTCGAAATTTGAGTAAAATGGTAGGGAGATAAGTTGAAAATATGAGTTGAAAAAGTAGTTTTTTTATTCTTTTTATTTTTTATTTTATCTTTTTTTACCTTTTTACTCATGAATCATCTTCATGGTTGACATCATCATATTGAATCTTATTGGTTCTTATAAAGTTGATTTTTGTTGTAGATTTTTGTTTTGAGGCTCATTTTTTACCTCCATATTTCTCTAATGATTGCTTTACTTGGTGAGAGATATAAACCACTACCTACTTTTGCAAAGCTTGATTTGCATCTTGTAGTTAATAATATACTTGGGTTGTTATCCTATGAGGATTTCTTGTAATACATTATCAATGTTAAGATGTGTATTTTGATTGCATGACAGATGCATGCCATATCATACTGCAGATGTCTAATTGTGTACAATTATGTATGCTTAACTTATCTTTGGTATAGTTGTGTGCATTTCCTTAAATTTAATTGAATAAGATATTAGGGCCTATTATATTATTGAAATTGTAAGGATTCTCCATGATTCTGGTTGTCACAATAGAGGTATTGATTGTATTGATGTTTATATGTATATTTGTGTATGGAGAAAAGGTGTTTAATTTTTTTAATAATAATTAATATCAAAAGAATTAAATTTTTTTATAAAATTAACCATATGAGTTTATTAGAAAAGGTAAACATATATTTTAAATCTCTATCAAATAATATTTTAGCAAAGTCATCAAAATGTGGTAAAATATGTCAAAAATAAAATAATTTATAATAATAATAACCAGTATTTTAGTATATATTTTTGGTATTAATAATGAGATATAAAAGAATGGTTTTTTTTAATAGAAATGTATATAATATAATTTTATATGAGAAAATTTTAATGGAAACAAGGTATGATAGTGTAATCTTTATTGGGATGGTGATTAATTGTTAGGCTAGAATGCTTGAAAACTTACATGGCAATATTTTATATAAAATTTGAAGTCACAAGATTCCAACTGGTTGAATTTAAAATTCCAAAATAAATATTTGCAATGAGATTTTATTTATTTCTTTAATTGTTGTGTTGTATCATTTAGAATTATAATATTTGCAATAGATGGGGTTGTCATAATTTTAAATCAATAAGTTGGGTCACTACAACGTGTAAAATATACATTTAAAAACTATGTCATGGAATCATGTTGGCAATATATAGAACATTCATTCATTGTATAGGGGTGATATGGGATGGGCACGGTACACGAGAAGGGAGTATCCCACTGCATTCTCGCAAAATTATTATCTCTAAGAGTTTAAGCATTAAGTTGTATCACATCATGTTTATATATATATAAATAAAGATAGATGTATCTGATAATAATAATTATTTAAATTAATTTTGTTATTGGTAATTAATAATGAAAATATATTAATGATTTTTTAAATAAAATGTATAAATATAATTATACACAAAGTTTATTGAAGAAGGTACGATAGTCTAATCTTTAGTGGGATAGTGATTAATTGGTAAGATAAAATGTTTTGAATATACTAGATAGCAATATTTAACCTAAAATTTGAAGTCAAGTATTTCTAATGTGTTGAATTTAGAATTTTATAATAAATATTAACATTATCTTTTTATCGACAAAAAGAAGTTTTTGGTAGAGAGCCAATCTTGAGACTATTTGTGTGTTTAAGAACTTTCTTTTCTCGCAACTTGTGCTTATCTAGAGGAAGAACCAGGTCCTCTTGGCCTGATTCCTCCTTGCTATAGGCAATTGACTTGAGTGATTTCAAAGTAGAAGTTTATGTGAATTTGAGTTTTCCAGGTTTATGTGAGCTATGTAAGGTATTTTACGGTGTTTCTCTCAATGGGGAGACCACTCAGTACACCAAGGGACCCCAAACCACTAATAATGAAAGCATTCATCTATACATCACGTGTGCCAATCATTAACGAATATTTGGGTCATCATGTGCCTCACAGTATTAGCACACTCAACACATAATTGGAAGTGTGTGCAACATTAAGCTACATGTACTCTAGAGTCTTTATATCTTGTTGCTCACTTTGTTTTTAATTCATTGTATTTGGTGGGGAGTCTAACTGCCCAGGTTTTCCCTTTCCTTGTTCGCTCATCACTTCTTCTCTTCTCCCCTTACTTATTGATAGGATAAGATGACATTCCTATTAGCTCCCCCTCTTTTTGTTTGCTCCTGTCCTCAACCTTTTCCCCTCATCACAACTAGCAAGTAACAAACTAGCTTGGTCTCTAGTCCTCTTTCCCTCCTAGATATTTTAAGTAATATTTGTTTGACACCATACCCCACTAGTGAGCTCACTCCTAGAGGGGTGTTGGTGGTCAAGGAGATTATCATTAGGGGAAATTTGAGGTCTAAAATGGGCCTCCTAAAGAAATTATAGTGGAAATAATAAAATAGGATTAGATTACAACATCAAATTTTAGAGGGAAAAAAGAAAAACTATTTTTCAACTCATATTTTCAGCTTATCTGCCTATGGGTTTACTCAAATTTCAAGCAACAACACTCATTGGATGCAGAATTTGATTCCTCATCCAAGGAGTACCCATGTTGCATACTTTTGATGGACCCTGCTACATGAAAAACATGATTGCAATCATGTTTTTTCATGTATTTCTCATTTTTCAGGTATCAAGGTCCATCAAAAGTATTCGACATGGGTACTCCTTGGATGGGAAATTAAATTTTGCATCCATCGAAGACTCCTGCTTGAAATTTTTGTAAAACTTTAGGGAGATAAGTTGAAAATACGAGTTGAAAAAATAGTTTTATTATTTTATTATTATTTATTCTTTTTACTTTTTTACTCCAAAAATGGTGAATCATCCCCCATGGTTGAAATAATCATCTTGAATCCTATTGGTTCTTATAAAGTTTATTTTGGTTGCACATTTTTCTTAGGAGACTCATTTTAGACCTGAAAATTCTCCTAATGAACAACACTTAAGCACATTCCAGAGATAACTCCTTTGCGAGAATATATCACCAACAAGCTCTATTGGATATCCAACAGGAGATTCAAAATATTGAATAGGAAATTATTTAAGATCAGGAAAAGGACTCAAGCTCGAAAGTTATGGATACAATATCAGACTGGGTACTAGATTTGGGAAACTCTCATTGTTGACAAAAACAATATTTACACACCATTGATCTTTATTGGTACATTAAGCTCTTGTTGGGAAAGGTCTTGTTCAAGAGATGACACCCGAGATGAATTATTCCTCCACATGAAGGAACTTCAATTTATTTTTCAGATATGGATGAGCATATGGAGCATTTGGAAACAACAATACTTTGGAATAAGGAGCTATCTCCCTGAAGAAACCCAAAACAATTAGCAATTGATGTCATTCGTTAATGTCTTTCTCATGTATGCATGCTACTGACAGTGGTGTCTTAACCAATCTAGCTCTCTAGTCTATTTTTTTACATGTTTTAGTATCTACGTACTTGGATATTAGGCCAATGTTCTGTACTCAAGACATCCATATCATAAAGACTCTTCAATTCATTTCGAATTTATGGATCAAAAATCTCAAATTTTTCCTTTGGTTTGGTTTCCAGACTAACAGGCCAAGGCAATATGGGAGAATAGATATATGTATGCAATGTATATATTTTCTTAACTAATATATATATATATATATATATATATATATATATATATATATATATATATATATATATATATATATATATTATATATATATATATATATATATATATATATATATATATCTATATCTATATATATATATAATATATATATATATATATATATATATATATATATATCCTATGTGGTTCACAATCCCTGGATATTGGTGACCATTATGTACATGGAATATTTGTACCAGACAGATCTACCGAGAAGGATCACTTCCTATTGACTCAATCATGGAACCTGACCCCAAGATTGTCGAGAATTGAACCCATGACCTCTCAATCAAAGGTTATTTAGCAACGAGGATTTGACCAATTGAGCTAACCCTTAGGGCTATATATATATATATATATTGCATGTGGTTCACGAGCACCCTGGTCAGTGAGTGATCGCTACGTCCACGGAAAAATATGGGCGATAGCTAGGCTAAATCGCCCTTCGGCCTACCACAAGATCTGACCCCAAGGGCTTCGAGTGGATTTGACCCTGTGACCTCCCGATGGCGAGACACGGTTTTTGACCAACTGAGCTAACCCTTGGGGCTTATCTATATAAATATATATATATATATATATATATATATATATATATATGATTCATGCCTATAAGATATGTTATTTCCCTATTACAGTGCTGACAACAATAAATTTACAAAATTGTAATTATGATATATAATATTGTAAGTTGGTTGGACCTTTTACACTTTGGTCAAATATTTGGGTTAATTATTAGCTAATTAAAATGTTCATCGACTACAATGTGATCGTAAGGCTCAGCAGTGAGTAGCAATGATACAAAAAAAAAAAATTATGCACCACACCATTAACTTAAGGATATGAAATATTGCTTGTTGGAACGTCAATTGTTTATCTTCAAATAATGAAGATGTTATAGACGAATTTTTGGATAATTTTGATGTGTTCCTTGTTCTAAAAAAATGGTAGCATGAAAGAAGAAAAATATATGACGTGCCTAAGTTTACACTAGTTTGTGTGTAATTCCAAGTATTGTTTTATAGGATGGATATTTGGGTGCATGGCATGTTATATATGTGGATGTTACTAAAAAAAGGTATATGTTATTATAGTGATAGTAATAATGATGATGATGATTAACATCTATTGAGATCCATTATGATGATAATTTAAGAGAGTGTTTTTTATTTTCAACCCTGTTTCATTCCATGGTATTTTGGGAATTGACTAACACTCAATTTTTCTATGGAATTTACAATAATTTGTTCTTATTTTAATATTGTTTATGTTATTATTTACACTAGTCAAGATAAATAAATACATCTGATTTTAGAGATTGAAGAAATACTTTTAATTTTCGAAATTGAGTTATGAAAATTAAAATTATCTCTCTTCTTAACTAGTGTAAAGAATAAGATAAACATTTTTAAAAATAAAAACAAATTCTCATGAGCTCCATAATGAAAGATGTTGGTCAATTCTCAAAAACCATGGAATGAAATAGTTCAACAACTTTATGATATTAAGAGGGTTGAAGATGAAAAACACTTTCTCTTAAATTATTTAAATTAAATTTCAATTTAAATGAAAAAGAAGGGGGCAACACTCACCCTTGTCATGCAAGTGCATGAAACATCATAGATGGATATTAATAGTTTCCAAGGGTGGATGAAGTTGGCCTTAATCTTGGTGGTCTGGGTGGGTGCTTGGGGTGGATGTGAGGTTGAGGAGCCGACCTCCCTTCCACTAGTGTTATTGTCCAGATCCTATGCTAGGAGAGTGCTTCTTGTTTGTGTAATTGATCCTCGTATTGAGTGGCCTATGTATTGCCTGGTGTTGGAGAAGTGGAGATGGGAGGGGAAACCCTATCAACATGAGGTGAATTGACATTTGGTTCCAAAGCATCGTAGTGGAAGTCTGCGAAGTATTTCTACTATCAACATAGGCTCAACAACTTAGGTTTTATCCCTCCTGACTCTACTCTTCATGAATGATTCTCTTTTTGGTTTTGTAAGTATTGTGTCAGTCATTGTGTTAGATAATCCTTTAGTGCTAAGGATTGGGGAGAACTTGGGAGATTTGAAATTTGGTCTTGATTGTTTTGGCTTGAGAAGATAGAAGCTAGTACTAGTCCAAGTGTGTTATATTTCATGTATGGTTTGTCCAAGTTATTTTATGCATTGTCACCCTCCTGGTTCAATTTAGTTAGGTTTAAGTGTGGAGTTTCTTATCTCTTGGCTTGTTTGTGTTTATGTCTCTTGTGGAATTCTCAGTTTTCTATGGGCTACAATGGGGGAGGAGTGATTTTCCTTTGAGAACCTAGGGTTAGTGGTTCCTCTATTATTTTATTCTTGAGTCCATTGTTTTGTGACAACATTGTTTATTTGGTCAATTTCTAATTTGTTATCTTTTTTCAAGTGACTATTCTCACCAAGTCCTTGGTTGAGGTAATTTGGGTAATTTTTAAAGGCTTGAACCCCTCCTCTTCGCCATGTCCCCCATACAATGCATGTGATGTAGGAGGGGCACAAGTGGAAGTTGTCCGCAGGGACAGCGAGGGGCTCGGATTTTCACCCAGGATTTAGCCACAACATATTTTAACATAGTGACTCTGAGACCCGATGGACAATAAGAAAATTGGAAACTCAGGTGGGTGCTGAGAGATAATCCTACTCTGACTCTGAGATACTAGAGGAGGTTTTTTGTTGGGTTTCCAACCAAGGTCACACCAAGGGATGGAAAAAGAAATACCTCAATTTTGTTGCTCTTCACTGGTAGATAAAGGTTATGCTTGGTCTAGTAATTACAGATAAACAAGTGGAAACGTACAACATGTTTGCTTCATTGGAGGACATTAAAAGGATGTTGAGGAACCAACACTCCTCCATGGATAGGCTTGATGCAATATTGGCCCATGTAGAAGGGAATCTTCATTGTGACTCTAATACTGCTACACCCCCTGGATCGAGTGTTAGGGACCCTGATCCTATTTCTCTTCTGACTCTTAATGGTTATTAAGTCTGCTAGTATATTTAAACTTTTGCTATATTTTGTAATGTCTATAGATAATGTCTGGCTTTTTTTGTAATGTGGGCACCTTTGAAAAGAAAAGTTGGAGAATTATCTTGAGTAGTAAGAATCCCCACTATGGACAAGATTTAACAACTTTGTATTTTGAAGATATTCCGATAATATGAAACCTTTTAATTTACAAAAAAATAATCAAATTCAAAATATTTGTCACACTGCCAATCGTTTTGACCTTTCGACTCAATAAGATTATGGTGATCTTAAATTGTTTTTGTTGATGTTTTTAAAACATAGATTAAATAAAATTTTAAAGAATTATTATCGTCTTATGAAAAATTGATATAAATTATTTTTTTAGAAATAAATATGAAATAATGATTTTTTATACGAGTATTTTTAACAAATTATATAATTATGTTTGTGTGTGTTGTGAGAGAGAGAGAGAACTTATTATCATTTTTTTTCGAATTTAAAAAATTAGAATAAAATTTAATTACAAATATTTATTTCAAAAAATTAAATAATTTAAAAATATATTGTAATGATTAAACTTCACTAATATTTATTTGGTTTATTATATTAGAAAGTAAAGATTTAATTGAAACTTTTTAATATTTTATTTCTATGATAAAAAAAAATGGAGAGAAGAGTGCTATAATTTTACGGAGTTGTCTATAATGCGACTTTTTGGAGATTCCAGTGACGGCATCCGGCGGAAGAAATGAGGTTAAATCTCGATTTTTAGCAGTTAAAATGGTTTTTTAACTGCATATTTGGATTCAGCGCCCTGAAAAACCCCTGGGAGCCATTGATTGTGCAGAAACTAGCTATTAAACTTGGGATTCCAGTGAATTGCTGCCGAATTTTGACTGGAAAAAGTCGCCGGAAAGGCTTTCAAAAAGTCGCGTTATAGACCACTGCTAATTTTACTAAACATAACAAATAAATATGGATAGTTTCAAGAAAAAAAAATTGGTAAAATTTTTTGTAATTATTATTATATATATTTTTTGATATTATTATATATAATTTTTTTTATTATAAAATAAGTTTAAATATAATGCGAAGAACCGTATTGTTTTTTATCTTTATTTAAATATTTATATTTTCCCAAAAACTTTATTAATTGTGTTAAAAAAATTTTTTAATTAAATATTTAAATTAATCTATAATAATATTCAAATATATATATTATGTTTTTGGAAAAAATAAAAGTAAAATATTTTGTAAGTGAATCTATATCAACTTTTCAAATATGTTTCACAGTTTCAAAAAAATTGAAACGTAAATTTATTATAATTGAATCTATATCAAGTTTTCAAATATGTGTCACATTTTAAAAAAAATGAAAAGATGAGACTGTAGTGTAGAAGTTGAAGGGAAGGTTTATTGATATGAGTGACGTTACATAATCTTGTGAGATAAATTTGATTTTTTTTTAATTTTAAGTTATATTTAGTTTAAGTTAGGTTTAGTTTTAATGTGCGATGAAATAATAATTTGTTTGTTTGTGAGATATTATTATAAGAGTTGTACATGGTTTGGTGAACACTATAATTTTTATCTTTAATTTTTTCTTATAAAACATAAAGAAATTGGTAAAAATTAAAACTTCACATAAATTAATTGATATACACATTAAGAAAAGAGTTTTAAATTAATATATAAATTAACAAAAGAGTCTCATATTTATGTTTTTGGTTTATTTTATTTTTATTTTTTATTTTTTTATTGAAAAAGTTTTAGGTTTTTTTTTAAGATAACTAAGAACACCATTGAATGTAGTAATAATATAAAAGTATATCTATAAATTGCTGCTGTGACTTTTTATGTTTAATAGTAGCATGGTTTACTAAATAGATAGTTTTTTATTGGTATGTTTGTTTGTTTTGTTTTTGTTTTTTGTTGTTGTTGTTTTTTTTTGTTTTTTTTTTAATCTTGGCATGGTATTGTTATTGGAAAAGTATTAAATGAAAGAACAATTTGTTTATTTGTGAAATGTTACCAGTATAATCCATTTTAAACATGGATCTAACATGAGCCGGAGGGATCAAATTTCTTCACATGTAAACTTCTTTAAAATGCAAGACATAATATGTAATGTTTTATTGTTTAAATTTTGTTTTTGTATTTTTGAATGAGATATAAAATATATAGAGGATCAAACTATAAAATATTGAAACCATTTCAAATATTTTAACTATAAAAACTTTATTTTTTCATGATATATACATAATTATTTTTAAACAATATATAATATATATAATTGATATTAAAATGTTTTTTAGCACGAAAAAAGCTATATATTTGTATTATATTCATGATAGTGGATTGTATAACCATATACATATATCAATGGATAAAGCCGATAGCAAAGGTAAATGTGTCGTCTAAGCCACATTTTGAGGATAAAAAAAGAGATAGATTTCCTGTTTAGCTACAAAAAGATTGTATAGGAGATAGATTCATATGTGCAGCAGATATAGAGAAAAAGGATTCCTATGGCAGCAAAATATATGTGTGCAAACCTTCGCAAAGGAATAGTCCAAAGTATGGGAAAGAAAAAAACATACCAGATTTTTTCCCATTGATAGAAAATTATGTACCCGGAAGACAAAATTCCTGGATCTAGAAGCAGTTGCTATCCATTGTGATCTGCGTCCTCCAAACACCTTGGGATGAAGTTAATCCCATTTTGGATAAAGCATCAGCTTTTTTGTTTTTGTTCCTATCAATATGTGAAATAGAATAGTCCCTCTTGGTATTCCATAAAGTTGCAATCCTGTCCAGCCATCCAGCAAGATGAATGTTTTTTATGTTGTGTTTTGACAAGACATGATCAATTATAACTTTCGAGTCTCCAAAGATTTGCAGATTTGGTATGTCAAGAAAGATACAAAAGGAAAGAAGACCAGCTAATGCCACCGCCTCAGCTCTGTTGTTGGACCCAGAACCAGAATTCCAGTGGATTTCAAAAGCCTGACCGTCTGTTAGAATGATGTATACACCACAAGCACACATCCCATGTTGTGCAGCTCCGTCGAAATAGGCACATGGAGTAGCCGGGGGCACCAATGTCAATAAGCTTCTTCTATTCTTGTTCCTGTTCTGACCTGACAGATCAAGGGTGCTATATAGAGATAAGATAGATTCAACAATAGAAGAGTGTGATTCCCTTTTTGAACTGAAGGTCATACCATTTATCCATTTCCAAATGGCCCAAATGGTCAATAATGGAATGGCCCGCCATTCTTTGTTCATTATGCTCCATCCTTTAAAAGCTTCAGGAATGGATGGGAAGGAGCTGTGAGTGAAACCATAGTGAGCAGCAAGATTCCGCCAAATGGGCTGCACTTGCGGACAAGAAAGAAATAGATGCGTGTTGTTCTCAGAGTCATTTCTGCAAAGAAGGAAAATGGCAGGCCCATACCAATTTCGTTTTTGTAAGTTATACCATGTGAGATTCCTATTATGAAACACCAGCCAGGCAAAGATTATGATCTTTGTGGGGCATCTCGATTTCCCAAAGGTTGAAGGAAAGATGTCTCCTGTATTACCTGCATCAGAGATTAGAAATTGTATATATATATATATATATATATATATATATATATATATATATATAATATATATATATATATATGCTTAACATGGACTGCGGAGGAGCCACTAAGTCCCTTGCAAATGAGGAAGTCTTAATCCACACATCGGTATATGCCATGAGCCCTCAACGAGGATATAATTGCATTCCACTGAACTGCCATGTCTTCACGAAGTTGCAATTCAGTCGCAGTTTTCCAAATGGGAATGGCTCCTTCCCATTTTCAAATGGCGTTGGCCCAGAAAAAGATACCCCTGTTGTGGAGTGTTCTCATTAACTGAGAAGATATATGAACTTTTCTAGCCCCTCCAGTAAATTCATCCCATCCTATCATTATCTTTGATCCGGTCTGAAATTTCCAGATTAGATTTTGCCTGAAATATGGTTCCAGTTTCTTGAAACCTCTCCAAATAGCAGATCCAAATGAGGACCCAATGTGTTTTTTCCTAAACCAGTAAGACATGTCCTTATTGTCCATGTATTTAGCACAAATGGCCAAGCTCCAAAACGACTTACCCATAATTGCTTTCCACATAGATTTACATAGAAGAGCTTTCCTAAAAAAAGATAAGTCTAATATGCCCCATCCTCCCATATTTTTAGGGCGCGCCAACACAGAAAGTTTGGTTAGATGGTATTTGTATTACTCTTTGTTGCTTCCCCATATGAAATTGGCAGTCATCCTGTTTAGATTGTTAATGATAGCAGATGGGATATAGAATAGGTGCGCCCAATATACGATTGTTTGTAGGAGAACATCTTGAGTCAGGATCGTGCGTCCTCCTATTGATAAACATTTATACTCCCATGCAACAATTCTCTTGTAAAATCGATCTGCTATCCAAGACCAATCAATCCTACAGATTTCAAATTGAATCCCAAATATTTGAGCCCGTTCCAAACTGGAATTTCTTTGATGTTGAATAGCTGTGTAAGGAAAGTAATCAGGTCCCCATTTACGTCTTCTACATGAAATGATGATTTCCCTTTGTTAACAATCATGCCAATAGCGTTTTGAAATCTTCCCAAGATCTCATGTAAGCAAATTCAGGGGGCTCTGCACAGAATTGTTGTTATAAGAATATCGTTGACAAAAAAATTATGGGAGATGAAGATACCTCTACAAATGGGAAGGGGCTGACAGTTTTTTAGCTGAATCGCCCTCTTGATATGTAGGCTGAGAGAGTCCATTACAAGTATGAAAAGAAGTGGAGACAAGGAGCATCCTTGCCTAAGCCCCCTGGCTGCCTTAAAAAATGGAGTGGGGATTCTGTTGATCAGGACAACATAATTAACCTCCACCACACATGCCATGATCCACTTAGAACACCTATTATCAAGACCAATCCTTGCAAGAAGGCATCGGATAAAACCCCAATCCACACTGTCATATGCCTTTCTTAGATTTATTTTTAATATAGCAGCGTCCAATTTCCTACTATGTATAGAATGTAGGCATTCTTGAGTAAGGGCCACCGCGTCCAAGATGTTCCTGTCCTTGAGAAAGTCGTGCTATTCTAGGGACAAATGCAGAGATAAAACATTCCTCACTCAAATAGCAATGATTTTTGAGATAATCTTATACAGGACATTGCATAAAGAAATAGGCTGATAATCATAAAAGGATGAGGAGAGTTTCTTCTTAGGAATCAAAGCAATATAAGTGGAGGTAATTTGATGACTAATGTTACCATTTAATCTTGATTCTTCGACCATATTTAGAATGTCATCCTTGAACAAGTCGAAAAAGTGGATAAAAAAATCAATAGACCAACCGTTTGGTCCCGGACATTTGTCTTTCTAAAAGGATTTCATCGTTGCCAATAATTCATCCTCAGTGACTTCAGAGAATAGGGCAGCGTTTTGATTGTCATCAAACATATTAGGATACAGATCAATACCCCATAGAATATCTTCAATACCACTGCCAATATCTCTGTTGTAGGCATTTTTGAAGAATTTTACAGCTTCACGTGATATGTCCTCCTGGGAGAAAAAAGATTTACCAGTTTCATCCTTTATTTCCCATATCGTGTTCACTTGCCGCCACATGTTTGCAAATCTGTGAAAAAACTTGGTATTTTTATCTCCTTCCCTGAGCCATAAAGCACGACTCTTAAGACGCCAAGTGGCTTCTTCCGCCGCTAGAATCTTTTGCTTCCTTTTTTCCAAGTCCCATATTTGTTTCCGAGTATGTGAGGATATGAAGGGTTATTTGAAGTGCATAGATAAGTATTGCAATTCCTTATCTATTTCTTTCAGCTCTCTTCTATTGGATTCTGATTTCTCCCTTTGCCATCTTTTGACTTTGCTTCCGAGATTAGACATTTGATTAATGAAAGCATGTGCCTGTTCTTGAGCTAGACTTGTAGGTTGCTGCCATGATTGCCTTATAAACTGATTGAAGTGCTCATCAACGAGCCATGTTCGATTAAATGTGAATGGGTAACCGAATCTGCATCCAATATTTTTCCATTGAATAGAAATGGGGCGATGATCTGAAATAAACGCAGGAATTATATTCACCAAAGGAAGACCAAATATTTTAATCAGATTTCCATGAAGGATAAATCTATCTAGCCTTTTAGCCATGAAAGAATCATTTGACCGCCCATTGTCCCAAGTGGGCCCCCGACAATCCGACTGAATATCAATGAAATTGTTTTGAATGATGGCATTCTGGATCATGCGGCCAATCGGGTCATTTTTCCTGCCATTTCCCCATATCTCATCGTTACATAGAGTACTATTAAAATCTCCCCCCAATAATTAAGGAATCAATATCAAGAAATTCTGATGTTAGATATTTTTCCCAAAAGGGATAACGATCTTTATATGGGGCATAAATGTTTAATATGTGGACATGATCGGGAGAATCTCGAATGTAGGCCAGTATGAGGATACCGACAAAACATTGGAAAGTAACCGCTTTTAACCATTTCGGATCCCATAATATAGCTAAACCACCGGACAAGCCTACAAAATTGGTAGCCACCATGTGCCAAGATGGGTACAACCTTCTAAAATATGAGATGGTTTGAGAACTATCATGCATGGTTTCTTGTATCAAGAGCAATCTGGAATTTGAGAACCAAAATAGGTCCTTTAGGGCCATAAACTTTGGATCTGCTCCAAGGCCCCGAATGTTCATTGATAGGATGTTATACATTGCTACCGTTAGATGGTTGGCTTGCTCTAAGAGGCCCCTTTGCTATGTGATCATCAGATGTGATTTCAGATATAGGAATATCAATCAAATATAGATCCCGAGTAGTCATATCCTTCCTACCCTTTCTCCCGCGGAAGTTTCTACTTCCCATCTTCTCTCTGCGATGGACCATGATGTTTTCGGCCGAATTTGGACTTATAACAGGGGAAGGGGAATGGTCAGGTTTGTGAATGGTGAGAAGTTTCAAATTCAATGATGCCTAATTTAACAATAGGGCTATATCACAATCAAATGTATTCATGTCTGAGGTCCCCGGGGAGTTGTGAGGAGTGAACGACTTACACACAACCTTCCCTTTGGGATAAGCTTTATGGCCCCAAGAAGGAGAAGAAGGAATCCCAATAGAAGGGGTGATATGAGCGGCAGGGGATAGAGGAGATGAAGATATATATTGTATGGGAGGGGACGATGGACCAGCCGTGGGTGGTTTGTCGATCGGTTGGGGAGAGGGGATGGCCGCGTCGGTTATCGGTTCTAAAGGAGGGGGAGGTAAAGTGAATTCCAAATGGCGAGAGGGCGGGTCAATGTTAAACAGAGTGGGATGTTTAGGCGTGAGTGAAGATCAGGGCCGACAAGCATCAGGATCAATGTTCCGCCTAGCTGGTCCCACAGACATCGACCGAGAACGCAAGAGGTAGGAAGATCTATCCCAGGACAGACTTTTAGGAGGAGAGAGTTGCATATTAGGAAAATTAGAAACCCAAAAAGTGTCATCATCATGTCGCTGTTCCATAAAGTCACGTTCATTTATATCTCCAACTTTAGTCTCAAAAGTATTCTTATACTTATTCTTATGTCTAATAGCAGGTCGGCGGGGACATTGAGGGAAGAGATGGCCAGTTCTATGACACGCCGAACACCTAAAAGGAACTCCCCAATAATCTAGACACTAATGGACATTTGACATTTCCTAGTTTAAATCAATAGACTCTGGAAATCCACCCCTGTATTCCTTCTCTATGGGGATCCAAGCTACGTGCTTGTCCTTTGCTCCAATGCATCTTGGATCAACATAAATGAATCGACCAACGACATTACCGATTTTCTCCATAGATTCTTTGGTCCACAGTTCAATTGGTAAATTAGGCAGCGTTAACCGAATGTAATTATTTTGTGGAGTGCACTTGAGAGGATTAAATCCAATAAACCACCTGTGAAGGACCAAAAAACTCCTATCTCGAACCTAGGGTTTTGAAAAAATGATCTCTAAATCACGAACCCGAAGGAAGTGGAAACCATACCAATTATTTATAAGTCTGACGATGGTAGGGGAATAACCAAGCAGAGGAGCCCATTTGGCAGCAATCCAAGTTCTAATATGTGAATCCTCCATCGACTGAAAGTGCCAACGCCCCACTATGGCTCTCTTCTGTAAGCTCGAGATTCTGTCAAATAGAAGAGGGCCATCCAAGTTAATGGTGTCAGGCGAGGGAGAAGTTTTAACAGGCCAATATTGTTTGCGTGCGTGTGAGTAGCGGAACTGCCACCCCTAAAAGACTGTTCATTAAAAGAAGAAGGAATGATGTCAGCGTTCAACGTGGCAGCCCAATTGGATTTAGCAGTTTGGCTAGCATGAACTTTTTCCGCGTCTAAGGTGGCCCAGACCAAGGCCGATGCCACGGAGTTGTTAGATGGAAAGTCCATGCAGGAGGACAGATACTAATATCAATAAGACCGAAAATAGATCCCCAGAGATAGACTGTCAAGCCAAGTACCGCAAGGCTTTAATAAAAAGTGGAAAGAAAGCCAGATTAAGTCAAGTGATCAGGAAAACATTGTCCGGAAACGAATGGGCTCGGAAGGAAAAAATGGAAATGACAGCCTACGACTGGGAAGTCATGACACTAGAAGCTTCCCTACTGACAGATAGATAAGAGAAAACCATCAGACCACCATAGGAAAAGGGAAAATGGTTGTGAGCATTAATCAAAGAAAACAAGGATTGAGTATTATCAGCCATAATGATAGCCATCCAATCATCTTCTACAGAGAATTCAAAATTTATGACACCGGAAAAAACAGACAAGTTCATCCCTGTGCTGAATTATGCCTCAGGAAAACACATCCGTGTAAACGATACAGCAGCAACATATCTCATATACGTACCACCAAGGACCTATCCTGAGGCGAATGTCTGAGCTTAGTTTAGTAATAATAAAGTATTTCTTGAGAAATTTGATGGTTACCCCCCACCAGCCTACAGATTCAAACCCCGACATATAAAAAAACAGAGAAATCCTTGGGAGTGGTTCAGGGAATCGCAAGTAAAACCAGTGTTTCCAACATATATAGATAGATCATATTTAGAGACTTTTCGGCGAAATCACATAACGATGAACCACACTTGTTGGTTCGAAACGCGTCGACAAATGATTAATTATGTGATTTCGCCGAAAAGTCTCTAAACAATGTTATGGATCACAGAAGTCTAAATTCCTTAATAGACCAGAAACACCAGACGATAAACGAAGTTCAGATTAATCTAATTCCTATCCTTATACCACAATATTAAGCATTTAAGATTTTAACATAAACACAGAAACGAAAACAACAGATGCCACTGACTTGTAACATCGAGCATTACCGAGTGGAGAGCACGATGGGCCGACTATAAAGAAACGCCATATGCCATTATAGAAAAATAAACGGGAGCTATCAGGAAAGTGGAACCACAACAATAGATATGGACGATCGCCAGTGAGAATGATATAAGAGCTGGATTGTAAAAGGAATGGAGCAGTGAAAACCAGTAATTGGGTTCTCTCACAAACCCATCCAGGTGGGCGGCCAGATGGAAAGCCAAGAACCTCCGACAGCAGCTGGAAAATGGTTAAATAAGGAGATAAAAATGTCTGGAGGAGGACACTGTGGGAAAAGAGAAATGCCAAGCGTCAGCTTCAGATAATAAAAAGGGCCAGTCTGGCCACGTTCATGGTTTCATTTAAAATATATTAATGTTGATTAAATTATTTTAAATTTAATATTTAATATTATTAATTGGATTTGGATTTTATTATAATGGAATTCATCTCAATTCTCGTACGCATACATACATTTTTTTTTAATGAATAAGTTAAATAAACAGGAAAATATATTCTATATGATTTTTAGAACTTGATTTTATTTTTTCAAACTTTGTACACAATTTTCATTTTTTTAACCTAATTAACAAATGACCAAAAACATTCACGGTTTCACTGTATCTTTTTTTCTAATTATTTTTTATCACGTCCATTATTTTACACCCGACCATTCTTATTCCTTGAAATAGGTAGACCTGTCACGAAAACTTTTTCCATTAAGTTCTTACTTTATTTATTATTTTTTTCATGTTTTTTTTTCTCGGTCAACGCTTAAAAAGTACTTACGATCTCCAATTAAAATTTAATCAATGTAATAATTAATAATCATATTGAGGAAAGTAAGTCTTTCCATGTTTTTTTTTTTTAAAAGCTTTCCCTATTAATATTTTTTAATATTAATTATATTAAGAAAAAGTAAGTCTTTATCATGTTCATATAAGTATTTATTTATAGGATTTGAAAGTGTATTTTAAATGTAAGAGATAAATATTAACATTTATTGAAATTTATTATAATGATCATTTAAAAGATCTATGATGATTTAAAAGAGTTTTTTATTTTCAATTTTTTTTTTATTTATGATATTTTGGAATTGTTAATACTCAGTGTTTCTCTAAAATTTATAAGAATTGTTCTTATTTTAATAATGTTTATTATTCTTTTTACTCAGTCAAATAAATAAATATTTTAGATTTTAGAGATTGAAGAAATACTTTTAATTTTCGAAATTGAATTATGAAAATTAAAAGTATCTCTCTTCTTAATTAGTGTAAAGAATAAGATCAACATTGTTAGAAATAAAAACAAATTCTCACAAACTCCATAATGAAAGATGTTGGTCAATTCCCAAAACACCATGGGATGAAAGAGTTAATCAACTTTGTGATATTAAGAGGGTTGTAGACGAAAAACACTTTCTATTAAATTATTTAAATTAAATTTCAATATAAATGAAAGAGATGGATATTATTAGTTGTCGAGGGTGGATGAAGCTAACCTTAATCCTAGTGGTATGGGTGGGCGCTTGGGGCAGATGTGAGGTTGAGGAGCTAACCTCCCTACCGCTAGTGTTATTGTTCGTCTCCTTTGCTAGGAGAGTGCCACTTGTTTGTGTAATTGATCCTCGTACTGAGTGGCCTATGCATCGTCTATTGTTGGAGAAGTGGAGTTGGGAGGGGACACCATGTCAGCATGAGGTGAAATGGTAGCTCGTTTCAGAGCTTGGTAGTGGCAGTCTGTGAAGTATTTCTACTATTAATGTAGGCTCAACAACTTAGGTTTTATCCCTCCTGGCTCCATTCTTCATGTATGATTCACTTCATGGTTTTGTAAGTATTGTGTCACTCATTGTGTTAGATAACCTTTTCGTGCTAGGGTTTGGAGAAAACTTGGGAAAAATTGAAATTTGGTCTGGATTGTCTTCGCTTGAGAAGATAGAGGTGAGTACTGATCTAAGTGTGTTATATTTCATGTTTGGTCTGTCCAATTTGTTGTATGCATCATCACCCTCTTGGTTCAATTTATTTAGGTTTAAGTGTGGAATGTCTTGTCTCTAGGCTTGCTTGTGTTTATGTCTCTCACAAAATTTTCAGTATTTTGTGGGCTACAATGGGGGATGAGTGATTTGCCTTTGGGAACCTGGGAATAGTGGTTCCTCTACTAGTTTATTCTAGAGTCCATTGTTCGGTGACAACACTGTTTATTTGGGAAAGGAGCAGGCGAACAGCTAGGGTTACAGACTTTAGTAGGTGTTGATCTCCATGGAAGGGCGCGAAGGAGGGAGCTCCACTCCCTCCTATAAGCAGGTTGTCGCTAGCAGAGGTAAGAAACCATTAGAAAATGTTAGAGGTCCTTCAGAAGAAGGGAAAAGGAACATTGAAGAGGAGCAGGAGTGTACCAAATCAAGGGAGAACAATAGCACAAAAGAAAATGAGGAAGAAGACAAGGAACAGGGAACAAAAGACAAAGCACAAGAGGGACCATGTAAACCCAAAGCTAAGATCACACCTAGAGTGGTTTTAAATGATCATGCTTTGCAGGCGCACAGGGACCACATGCAATCATTTGTAAATTCATGGGATTATGGCCCACTGAAAAAGCTTTACAGACATGGATTAAATACCCCTAGAAACCAAAAGGAAGCATAGACCTACATCTTGGGTCAAAGGGATTCTTCATTGTGGTCTTTACAAATATTGAAGATAAAGACATAGTGTTTGAGAGCCATGGATTATGAATTTTGTCCTGGAGCGTGAGACGTTCACTTTGGTCCCGGTCTAGGTAAGATTCTACTCTCTACCTCTTGATTACTGGCAAACGAAATCTTTATCTACCATAGGAAATAAATTAGGGCGTTTTGTTAAAGCTTCTGAGGCCACCAGAAGGGGAAAATACACATTCTTTGCAAGAATATGTGTGGAGATGGATCTCTCTGGAGCTTTACCGAATGAAGTAATCTTGGAAGTTTTTGATGAAGAATGGGTGTAAACAGTAGATTATGAACATATTCCTTTCAGATGCCGCAGATGCTATGAGCATGGGAAACTATTCAGAGATTGGCCTCTCAGTAAAATAGAGAACAAGAGTAAAGCTAACATTATGAAAGATACTGAAAGCTTTCACAAAGTGGTACATAGAGGAAAAGGGGGCAAAAGGGGGCCAAAGCAACATCAAATAGAAGGGAAATAGGTCAATTAGAACAACTTCCAAGTACTTGAAGAAGAAGAAGAGATAGCAAAAGTAGATCATACAATGGGAGGAATTCCAATGGAGCAGGATAAATAAGAAGAACGTGAACTAACAGAGGGCATTAATAAATAGAAAGACACCATGATGAGCAATGAAAAACTGGAAATGGACCAGGAAATGACCCAAAGTGAGATGGAAATGGAGGACCACGAACTACAACAGATTCTTGATAGAGAACACCTAGATCTGGAAGGGTTCTTGAAATAGGGAACCATGGGAGGGGTAGATTCGTTACCTCAAGAAGAGTTCAATAGAGTTCAGCAGTTGTTCATATGGAAAACTTAGGCTAAAGGGTTGGAGAGGCAAAGAAGCAATGAAAGGCAGGGTAACGAAGGTGTGAAAATGATGAAAATCACACTAGGATTAGCACCTAGAAACCCAGGAAAGAAAAGAGGCAGGAAAAGGCAGAACGAGCTATTGATGGAATGTGGAAAGCTAATGATTGATTTAGGTAAGATGAAAGACCTAACCAGATATTCCTTTAAAAATATTTAATGATGAAGTTCACATCTTGGAATATCATGGGTTTAGGTAGTAAAAGACAACAAAGATTACTTAGTAATAGAATGAAACAAGTAGCTTCGGATATTATCTTTATCCAGGAAACTAAATGCTCCATTCAAAAAATAAAAGAAATACATAGCAAATGGCTCAATCGATTTGAGTTTCTAGAAGTCAAAGCAGAAAATATAGCAGGAGGCATACTCACTCTTTGGAACCCCCAAAAGATTGACATAATAGATGTTGAGGAATCGAGGAATTATTTATCAGTGGTTATTCAGCCTGTGGGAGATAGGGAGACCTATTTGGTCATGAATGTTTATGGCCCTCAAAGAATGGATGATAAACTTAGGTTTCTAGATTCTCTTGTGGATCTCAGAGACAAACATGCAGGAATACCATGGATCATGGCGGGGAGGGGGGGGGGGGTGGGGGGGCGCACTTCAACATGATCAAATAACTTTCAGAGAAAAAAGGAGGAACCATAACTCTAAGAAAAGACTCTTTAGCATTTCAAACTTTTATAGATAATATGAAGCTAGTTGACACTGATACGAGTAATGGTATCTTTACTTGGAACAATAAAAGAGGAGGAGAGTCTCAAGTAGCCTCAAAGTTAGACAGATTCATAATCTCAGAGGACCTTATGCTCATTGACAAGCAAATGATAGCAAGAGTTCTTCCCTTTGGAGGATCAGATCACTAGCCGATTCAACTGGAGGTTGAAGGTATTGGTACCCCCAGGAATAGACCTTTTAGATTTGAGAGCATCTGGCTTACCCACCCAGATTTCATCAGCAACATTGCAAATTGGTGGTCAAAAGATTTGCATATTCAGGGTACAAGAACGTTCCTTCTACACAAAAGACTAAAGCACATCAAGCTCAGGCTCAAAGGATGGAACAAGAATGAATTTGGCAATATTTTTGAAGCAAAAAAATCTGTTGAAGATAAAATGCAGGAGCTCAACCAAGTCCTTATCACGGATGGCTTTGATAAAGTCAAAAGTGATCAAGTCATCAAACATCAGCAAGACTGGGAGAATTTATGTAAACAAGAGGAAATATTTTGGAGACAAAAATCTAGAGTTCAATGGCTAAAAGAAGGAGAGTGAAACACTAGGGTTTTCCATAGATCCACCATGGAGAACAAAGCTTAAAATAGGATCTCTTTGATCAAGGATGAGGGATGGAATCTTCTTAATACCCAGGAAGATATAGAAATTGTGCTAGTCCAGCACTTTTGAGGTATAACAAAGGAAACCATTTCAGATAGAGAGCACTTCATTAGGGACTTAGTAAGACATATACCTAGGTTGGTGTCTAGAGAGGATAATTTCAACCGTAATAGGCCAGTGACTGAAGAGGAGGTTAGTGAGGTCCTTAAAGAAATTCAGAATGGCAAAGCTCCTGGCCCTGATGGTTTCAATGTGGATTTCTTTAAATCTTGTTGGAATATTGTTAAACATGATATTCTGAATGTAGTAGAAGATTCCAGAATGAATAGAACTATTTTGAAGTTGCTCAACACCTCCTTCATATCCCTGATCCCTAAACAGGACAATGCTCAAACTCCAGACAGGTTTAGACCCATAGCTTTGTGCAATGTGGTATACAAGATAATATCCAAGGTTGTGGCCAATAGACTCAAACCTATTCTTCCTACACTACTTTCTGCAGAACAATCTGGTTATGTGGAAGGCGGACAAATTCTCAATAACATCATTCAAGCGCATGAGGTGGTGCACTCATTGGCTAACAATAGGAAGGTTGGAATGATCATGCAATTGGACCTTGCCAAAGCTTATGATAAGCTGAATTGGACCTATATCAGGAAAGTTCTTATTGCTTTTGGGTTTGATCATGATTGGGTTAGATGGTTCATGGCCCTCGTAACCTCTTCCAGCTTTTCAATATTGGTTAATGGTTCTCCCTCCGAGACTTTTATTCCTTCAAGAGGTCTCAGGCAGGGAGACCCGCTCTCTCCCTTTCTTTTCATCCTCATGATGGAAGGACTTGGTCGGTCTATCAAGCATGCAAAAGAAGTTAGTAAGATTAAGGGTCTCCAACTTTCTGAGAATGGACAAGCCTTGACTCATCAACAATTTGTTGATGATACCATGCTACAGGGAATCCCCACGGTCAAGGAAGCTCTTGCATATAACAAATCCTTAATGACTTTGCCATGGCTACATGCATGGAAGTTAATCTCTCCAAATCTAAGATTTTTTTCTTTAATACCAATATTTCTATTTAGAGGAATATCTCCAGAATTCTGGCCTTTCAAAGGGATGTCCTCCCTTCAAAATATTTGGGAGTTCCTCTAACTGCTAAACCTTTACACAAGAGCATTTAGGAGCCAGTGATTAATAAGATGCAAGATAAAATCAGGAAATGGACTATTAGATCTGTAAACTTGGCTGGTAGGTTGGTGCTTAAAAATGTTGTTCTTCAATCAATCCCAGACTTTATGCTATTAGCTTTCCCAACACCAAAAGGAGTCTTGCAACAATTCAGAACCATCCAAAGAGACTTTCTTTGGGGTAAGGGGGAAGAAAGAAAGAAATGGGCCTTGGTAGCATGGGAAAAAATCTACAATCCTAAAAACCATGGGGGTCTTGGATTGGATGATTCAGAGATTCTAAGCAAGGTTTTAGGGGAAAAGTTATGGTGGCGTTGGGTAAAAGACCTAAAGGCTCAGTGGGCTATTATTTGGAAAGAAAAATATGCCAGCACTTGGCAAAATAATGATCACATAAGAATGTCTGGAAATATAAAGGGCTCACACATCTGGAATAAGGCTTGGGAGAACAGGGACTTAGTACAAAAAAACAACTTCTGGGAAATCAGAGAGGGAGATTTAGCTTTATTTTGGGAGGATAAATGGCAACAAGAATCTATACTGTTAAAAGAGGACTTATTGGACCTCAAGAAAGATATAGATTCTAAAGGGTTATCGAAGGTAAAATATTTTTGGGACCAAACCAACAGCATAGGAAAATGGAGAACTTGGAGGAACTTTGGTTATAGGGATGACAGCCCCTTGAAAGCTAAAGCAGAGGCACTTATGAAAATGTTAGAACAAAGGAGGATTTTAGTGTTAGGGGGGCATGACCAACTGAGATCGAGCAACAATAATGAGGGTACCTTTAATCTTAAGGAGGCAAAATGCATACTCCTTGAACTGGATTCCCATGTTCTGGATAGGATTTGGCAGAACCTATGGAGGCATCAAGGTTGAATGAAGATCAAACTCTTCATATAGTTGGTTCAGCATAAGAAAATTTTGACCTGGGATAACATTCGAAAGAGGGGTGTTCTGGGGCCTTCCAGATGCCAGCTATGTGAAGCCCAAGAGGAAACAATGGAGCACCTTCTCAACAATTACATTTTCACCTCCAGGTTGTGGGATACTTTTGCCACCATTTTCCAACAGACTGATAGGGACAAAGGGAGTATCATCAATACCCTAAACAACTGGAGAAGAAAATTTTTTGATTATGAAATTCTTGGCTTAGCTTGGGCTCTTACGCCAAGCTTCATTATATGGAATGTCTGGAAAGAAAGGAAAAATAGAATCTTCAAAAATGAAAAGAAGCCCTCCCAAAGCCTTTTTGAGCATATCTTAAAACAACTTAAGGAGACGGTTGGAACTATAGTGCGTAATCCCCCTACGAACCCACCTTCAGAATCTGAATTGAGGATTCTCCATCAGCTGGGTTTGCAGGGACTTATTCCTCAGGGCCTGGATAGGAAGGTAATAACAATGGATTCTGAGCAGGATTTCTAGCATCCTCCCCCTAAGGGTTTTTTGAAATACAACATTGATGGGGCTTCAAAAGGCAACCTGGGAATTGCTGGCTATGGAGGGGCGTTAAGGGATGAAAACAGAAGTCTTCTTTTCATCTTCCATTGCCATTTAGGAAGAGCCACTAACAATATGGCAGAATTAATGGCTATGGAGCAATGTTTAGATTTCTTGGTGCAGGATAACCGCCAAAATGTGATTGTCAAAGTTGATTCTGAGTTAATTATTAACTCAGTCAAGAGAATCAGCTGGGGTACGACGCTGGAAAAGGTCTCAAGAAACTGGAGGCTGATCCAGGTCTTTCAATGGATTCAACTTCATCTCCAGTGCCTTCGAACAGTAAGTTTTAACCATGTGCGAAGAACAGCCAATAAATTGGCCGATATTCTTGCCAATCAAGGAGTGATCTGTACAGAAAATAGGGTCGTGATGGGTTGGCAAGAGTTGCCTTAGAATAGATTAAAGGCGAATTGTCACGACCAGGCGGATGAAGACAGGATGGTGTTTCGGAACAGAGCTATGGAGGCGGGGTCTAGATGACTTCGATTCTTTATGATTAGCTGTTTTTTTCACAGTCTGGTCTATGGTGGGATGCAGGCCATTGTCTCCCTTCGCAACCCTGGTAAGTACATTAACAGAGGTTCCAGGTGGAAGCAGCTTGGCATACTCTGTTTTTTGGATGGTTGGTCGGATGGCGGGAGTAACATCTTACATTGGTTCAGATACAAGCGTAGAGGAGATGCTATGAGGAGCTGGAATCCAGGATCTCTTGGCGGCCTCAATACCCCTGGTTTTCCTTCTGTGGACACAATACCTCTCTTGGGGTGGTATACCGGTTATCGCAGGCCTTGCAAGCGGGAAGTGGTTTTTCCGAAATGGGAGCGATTCCACTCACCATGCTACACGTGGCCAAGGGGAGGGATTGAATACCACCCTCATCGCGCGCTAATGTTCGGTGCTTTAGACCCGTGCGATATGATCCTCAACCGTCAGATTAAGCAAGGCATATCTACGGTCAGGAATGAACGAGCATGTAGGTGGGTCCATGGGGGTAAGCGTCGTGCTTCTAAGTACTGTGAAATCTTCCACTGCCATTGGATCGGGCAAGGAGATTTGTCGGTTGAGAGTAAAGATGCAAGTTTGGATGACGGCGGGAATCATTGATTTTTGCAAGTTCTAGAGGTTCGTGGGTTCGTGGATTATTCGGACCTGAAATCCTTATAGATTGGTACCTTTTTTCCTCTTTGTTTCTGATTCTTTACTTAAAGTGTGCGCTTGTTGACGGCCCGATTTGATTCTCGTTGGCTGACTTTCTGTGGGCAGACCATTCGGCCTCAACATTGTATTTCTTTTGAGGGTTTTGAGGTTTTGTTTGAAGGGGCGAGGCTTTTCCCTTTAGCTTGATGGCAGTAAGAGAATGGTTGTTTCCTTGGTCTACAGTACCTCGTGGACTGTTGTATTTTATGTAATATATTTTCCAATTTAATGAAATAGAAGGTTCGACTCTTACTTCAATAAAAAGTCAACATTGTTTATTTGGTCAATTTGTGCTCTGATAGATTTTTTCAAGTGACTATTCTCACTAGGTTCTTGGTGGGGTTGTTTGGGTAATTGTTAGAGGCTTGAACCCCTCCTACTCGCCATGTCCCCTAGGCAATGCATGTGATGCGAGAGGGGTGGAGGTGGAAATTGTTCGCAAGGACCACGAGAGGCTCAAATTTTCACCCAAGATTTAGCCACAACATATTTTAACGTAGTTCCTCCTGAAACATGGTGAGAAATAAGAAAATTGGAAACTCATGCAAGTGTTGAGAGACAATCCTTCTTCGACTCTGAGATACTAGAGGAGGTTTCTTGTTGGTTTCCCAACCATGGTTACACCAGGGTATGGAAAAAGAAATACCTCAATTATGTTGCTCTTTGATGGTAGATGAAGACTTTGCTTGGTTTGGTAATTAAAGAAAAACAAGTAGAAAAGTACAATGTGTTTGCTTCACTAGAGGGCATTAAAAGGATGTTGAGAAACCGATGCTTCTCCATGGATAAGCTAGATGCAACGCTGACCCATGTAGAAGGGCATATTCATTGTGACCATGATACTATTGCACCCCTTGGATCGAGTGCTAAGGACCCTGATCCTATTTCTTCTTTTGACTCTTAATGGTTATTAAGTCTGGTAGTATATTTGACTTTTGATATATTTTGTACTGTCTATACAAAATGTTTGGTTTTTTTGTAATCTTGGAACCTTTGAAAAGAAAAGTTGGAGGATTCTCCTAAGTAGTAAGAATCTCCACTATGGACAAGATGTAACATCCTTGTATTTTTAAAGATATTATGGTAATATGAAACCTTTTAATTTACAAAAAAATAAAATTCAATTTCAAAATATTTGTCACACTAACAACAATTTTAACCTTTCAACTCAATAAGATTACAGTGATCTTAAAAATGATTTTGTTAATGTTTTTAAAACATAGAATAAATAAAATTTTGAAGAATTATCATGGTCATATTAAAAATTGATATAAATTATTTTATTAAATAATAAAATATTGATATTTTATTTATATTGAATAATGATTTTTTTTATATTAACATTAACAAAATTAAATTAGAATATATATTTTTTAACATTATAAATAGTGTGATTTATTTATTATTAAGTTAAAAATTAATATAAATTTAATTATAGAATATTTAAATCTCAAATATTGAATTAATTTTAAAAAATATAAGGATGATGATTAACGTCTATTAAAATCATATGGTCTATTAGAACTTAATAAAATAAAAGAATTAATTAAAACTCTTTAATATTTTGTTTCTATAAAAAAAAAAAAAAAAAAAAAAAAAAATAAATTTTCAGAGTGCAATATTTTGCTAATCTAACAAAACAAGAATATTGATAGCATGGCAAAAATATTTTTTGTATATAATTTTTTGTTTGAAATAAATTAAAAAATAATAATATTAAAAGTCATATTACTATATTTATCTTTGTGTAAATATTTATTATTTTTCCAAAACAATTTATTAATTAATGTTGAAAAATATTTTTTAATTAAATATTTATAATTATATTTTATAATAATTTTTATGTTTGAAAAAAAAATAGAAATATAATATTTTATAATTGAATCTATATCAGCTTTTCAAGTAGGTGTCGCAATTTTAAATTAAAAAAAAAAAAATGAAACGCGAATATTTATAATCGAATCTATATCAACTTTTCAAATACATGTCACACTTAAAAAAAATTGAAATGATGAGATTGTAGTGTGAAAAGTTATGGTTTAATTATATGAGTGATGTTACCTATAATGTTGTGTTGATAAATTTTATTCTTTTATTTTTTAGGTTAGATTTAGTTTAAGTTAGGTTTAATTTTAATGTTAGATGAAATTTTGTTTTTCATTTATTTTTAAATTAGATTTAGTATAAGTTGGATTTAGTTTTAATGTTAAACGAAAGAATAATTTGTTTGTTTGTCTGAGATGTTATTATAAAGATTGCATATAATTGGTGAAGTTTGAAAATTTTATAGTATGATATTATATTTATATGTAATTTTATATTTTTAAATTTTTACCATAAAATTTAAATTAATAAATTAATAAAAATAAAACTTTACACAAATTAATTGATATACACATTAACATAGTTTTTATAGGATGGTTTTATTTTTTTGTTAAGGTTTTTTTTAATAATAATTTGATTTTTCTGCATTAGATTTATATGAACTAGGAACACATTGAATGTAAGTAGTAATATACAAAATATACCTATAAATCCCTGCTCGGATTTTTTAAAAGTTCAATAGGTTTTTTAGTGGTTTATTAAGTAAATAATTTATTTTTAATTTATTATTATTATTATTTTAAATTTTGGCATGGTGTTATTATTTGGTAAGGTGTTAGATGAAAGAATAATTTGTCCATTTGTGAGATGCTATTAGTATATATCTATTTTAAGCACGCATCTAACATAAATTTAGAGGGATCAAATTTCTTCACATGTAAACTTCTTTAGAATGCAAAACACAATGTGTAATTTTTTATTGTTTAATCCATTTTAAGCACAGATTTAACATGAGTCTATGGGGATCAAATTTCTTCACATGTAAACTTCTTTAGAATGCAAAACACAATGTGAAATTTTTTACTGTTTAAAGTGTATTTTTGAATTCTTTAGAATGCAAAACACAATGTGTAATTTTTTATTGTTTAAAGTGTATTTTTGAATGCGATATAGAATATATAAAAGACCAAACTATAAAACGGTGAAACCACTTTAAATGTTTTAACTATAAAAACTTACTTTTTTCATGATATATACATAATTTTTGTAAACAATATATAATATATACAATTGACATTAAATGTTTTATATAAATATGTATAATTGAACAGTTTATCAAACACAAATTAAAATAATTTTTTATTATCAACATATTTTTAAATATATACCAATATAATATATATATATATATATATATTTGAATAAGTGCTAATTCTATTAAAATAAGAGAGAAAAATATTTACAGTGAGGTCTTAGCCTCAGAGGGCAAATTTCCCAGCCCTCAGCAAAAAAACCCTTAAACAGAGAGGAACAGCTAAACCTGTGTGAGTGGAGCTTTCTCAGGTTAGCATAGAAAGAGGAGCTGTTACAAAAAAACTCCTTGCTGGCCAGAAACGCCAAGCAGAGGAGACCGACCTCAAAACTTCTTCGTCCAACCACTAAGGTAGGTAATTACAGTGAGAGGCATTCCAAAAAAACTTATAAGGGCTGAGGAGGACCCCAGCAGTACAATAAGCAGAACAGGTGAAGAGAAAGAAAACAACATGTGAAAAGAGAGAAGAACCAAAAAGCGAGAGCTATGGCAACGACCCAGCCAGAAGAGGAGATTACTCGCCCGAAGTCTGAGGGTCGGAGCCCTTCGCTGCTTGAATTTCCGGAGCTGCAACCCAAGAAGCTTCGTCATCGCCTACAGCGCCACCCTCGGACCGGTTGATCAGGGGAAGAATGCCGAAGTCATGTTGAACAGGGCCACAAGCAACGACTTCGTCTTCTTCAGCTGTCGGAGTGCGGTTGTGGTTGAACCCTGCATCAATAGGTGAATCTTCCTGCATATGCATTGCTGTGAAATTCGGGTTGTCCCCAGCACCTTGAGATAGGCTTTCCTCAGGAGAAGGAGTGGAAGAGGAGCTAATGGGATCAACAGGCAATTCCGACTCTTCTGAGACCATTATAGTGGTGGTGAAGGTGATGATGGGCTGGTTGAGACGGCTACGAAAAGTAAAACGAGAATTCTGGAATGATGAATTAGGGGCAGGCCTAGCGGGGTTGGGGGGAGGCGAAGACGGGGAGGCAGATGAAATGGGGATTATGAGCGGAGAGGGAGACTGACGGGCGCGTCCTCTGGGAGTTGAGGAACTTCCCTTGCGCGGCACTCCTCGGCTTCGAGGCATTGCTGAGCCTAAATTCCTGCTGCGAACACTCCACGGGATAGCAATGGGGGACGAGGGAGAGACAGACACAGTGGGCTCGACCTCTGGCAGATAAAACCCGAGATCAAGCTGACCGAACGAATGCTGCAAGGAATGTCGGAGATTTGGCTGAGGAGGGGCCATTATATTGCAGTTGGGCAGCATGTTCGAACTGCGATGGGGCGTTAATGCTCCTGCAGGCTGCAGAACAGAGTGAATGCTAGACGAGACCTCCGCCCGAACTCCCATCAAACAACAGTTATTCTCCCGCATTGGTAAAGGGGATATTAAAAGCTCGCAGGTGGCCATCCAGGTACCGTTCAGGCGGCTTCGTGCTAAGCACGCGTGGAGAGTTATGTGCCTGTACCAGGAGATCACCCGCATCCGGATAAATATATACTAATATTAATTTGTATTAAAATACATTATTTAAATCCCTTAAAATATCTGCTATTGAAATAATTTTTTTTAAATATAAAATTTAAACCAAATATTGAGACTTTATTTTTTTTTAAATTTCAATTACTTTACGTAAATTTACTTATTCAATAATAATAATAATAATAATAATAATAATAATAATTATAATTATTATTAGTATTAATTATTATTATTGGAAAAGCCTATCTAATTGGGTCGGCAAAGATCTTGGCCTCCTCCGTCGTGGGCCGAGACGATTCGGAATTATCTAATTCCTCATTGATAGAGGATGATGTTGCGTTACGTCATCTTAACCACTGCATTTTATTAGTTTTTTATTTTTTTTAAATGCATTTATTTATATTATGTTGATGTATAATTCAAATATTTCCAACTAAATACTTAATGATATTGAAGGTTTATTATTTTATCATGCTTTCATTTAAAATATATTAATGTATGGTTAAAATATTTTAAACTTAATATTTAATATTATTAATCGGATTTGAATTTTATTACGACGGAACTAATCTCAATTCTCGGGCGCATATACACAAATTTTTTAATAGATAAGTCAAATAAATAGGAAAATATATTCTATGTGATTTTTAAAACTCGTTTCTATTTTTTTAAACTTTGTACAATATTTTCATTTTTTTTAACAAATTAACAAATGGCCAAAAACATTCACGGTTTTACTGTATTTTTCTTTTTTCCTAATTATTTTTCACCACGTCCATTATTTTATACCCGACATTTTTTTGTCCTTGAAATGAGCTAACCTGTCACGAAAACTTTTCCATAAAGTTCTTACTCTTTTTTTTCACGTTTCTTTGTTTTCTCGATTATAAAAAGTACTTACAATCTCCAATTTAATAATTTAATCATATGTAATAATTTAATAATAATAATCATATTGAGGAAAGTAGGTCTTTCCATGCTTTTACTTTTAAAAAGTTTTCCTTATTAATATTTTTAATAACCTAATTATATTAAGAAAAAGTAAGTCTTTATCATGCTCACGAAGTATTTATTTATAGAATTTGAAAGTGTACTTTAAATTTAACAGTTTAATCATATTTAAAAAAACTATATTATATCTTGGTGGGTGGAATGAACACTTAAAGAATTAATATTATCATGAAAATTATTTTTTAAAATAAATAGATAAATAATGTTAATAATGAAATGGAAAAATAATTATATATATAGTTTTGAGGGTTAGATTAATTGGTTGATTACATGTTATTAAAGTAATTTTGTTATTAAGAGGTTATATGTTTAATTCTCTTGACACCCTCGAGTTTAGGTTTTTATGGTTGAGCTGACAAGAAGTGATCTTTTCAAGTGACTCTGCCTAGCACAACTATTCCGTGGATATAGCAATCACCAATCTCTAGGGTTTTCAAACCCCCCCCCCCCCCTCAAAGCCCCCCTCCACCCACATACACATATATATGAGGACAAATTGGGTTACATGGTGATGACGAGGATCCTAGTTGGGGTGAATCTAGCCTCTAGCCTTACTGATTCATTCTCGATTCAAGTTGGTTCCAAGATTCACAAGCAAACTTTGGATTACGAGGGCATACCTACAAATACCGATGATGCCACTCGTATGGGCACCTAGGGGATGATGGGTTTGCAAATCCTCAAGGGGAATGGACTTTGCTAGTTTCCCCATTCAAAGCGCAACAAAAGGAGATTGAATTTCCAAGGACAAGATTTCAGTTCCCTAATCTGACTCAAACAATAAAGGATTGATGCTTGTTGATGCATTAGGTGAATTTTGAGGTAAAAAATGGGCCTCAAAACTAAAAATGTACTAACAAAATTAACTTTAAAAGAACCATTAGGATTCAAGATGATGAACACAAAAACTACGGGTAAATATATTAGAGGGAAAAGACAAAAACTACTTTTTCTTTTTTTCAATTATATTTTTGTCTTATCTCCTTATAAGCTTACTCAAATTTCAAGTATAGATATTCATTGAATGCAGAATTAAATTCCACCTCCAACAAGTATCTGCTCTGCATACTTCCAAGTAGAACCACATAATAAAATTGAAAAAACATGAAAAAACATATTCAACATGCTTCTTTTGGGTATTTTAATTGTTTCGATGTCGATCTATTCAGAAGTATACAAATTGGGTACTCGTTGGATGTGGGATTTAATTTCACATCCAGTGGTTCAACACATAAAATTTGAGTGAACTTATAAGGAGATAGTCGAAAATACAATTAAAAAAAAATTGGTTTCCTTTCTTTTTCTTTAAGAACTTGTAATTCTTCCATGATCAGGTTGACCAACCTAGCAACATTAGCTATTAGGAGAGGTTTCCACTACCCCAGTGTCTCCCAAGGCTATTAATGGAGGGGGTGACATAACTTTCCCCCTCCAAGATGATTACATGCATAAACTTCAATCACACATGTTTGTGTATTGGCGCATTAACATTTCTATGCTTGCGTTGGCAATGGGGGAGAGTTTCAATTTAAGGTTCCAAGATAATTTAAATATGTTGTAGGTAGGATCAACCCTTTCCTCATCTGACTTGGTAACACAGGTAGTCCAACTAAGAAAGGGGCACTTATGGACTAAAAATTGTTTTTTCATGGAAAAAATGGTGGATTGTTGTCTAGTTCTAATGAAGGCTTCCCTAGAGGTTCTAGGAGTCATTTACCCATAGAAGGACTTGCCAGCTGCATGGTTAAGAAATTTAGTATACCAAAGGAGCATCTTTACTCAAGGAGGTGGAGTTGTCTTATAAGAAATGAGAACTTCATTCCCTTGATGAATCATAGGCACTATAGTTGTGGTAGCTGCAAGGTGCTTTCTGGCTTGGTGTCAGCTTCCTTCCATCTAAGTAATTTTTGTTTTCTATGGTTTCTCCTTGTTAAGTCTAGGAATTCAAGCAATTTTGAATTTACATGGTGTATTATTTGGTATTTTGGAGGCTTGTGCATTTTCAGAAGGTGTCCTCTTCCTTTCATGACGAGTTCCATTATTTAGTCTTCAGTTTGTTAAAGGTATTCCTCTTTATCTCTGGAAATTGTGGTTTATTTGGTCCTTGTAGCAGGTTTATTGGTATAACAAGCTTGTTCCATTAGTCTTTTGCCTTTGGCAAGGTCTGTTTAGAGTGTCATTACTTGTTTTGGTTGTGGTGTTGAGTTACATAGCTTTGTTCCTTGAGCTATGATCGTGGTCCTCTTCTGGAGTTTATTCTGGTTGTTTACAGATATGGTTGACTTCTGGTGGTTGTTTTTCCTTTCTGTGACTAGTTACTGTAGAAATTCCCACTATAGATCACCTAATAATGCAATCTACTAAAGCAAAATACTTGATCTACTTCTACAACCAATTTAGCAGATGCTTAATCGAACATGAGCAACATTAATAAGAACACATATAACTGATATGGAGAAATCAATCACACATAACACAGAAGAATTTACCCGTGGAAAGCCTCAGCCTAAAACCCCAACTTTGTATTATCATGCAAGTGGAAATATAGCCAGTATTACAAAAAGAATCAGCTCAAAAGCTATCATGCTCTCTCTGCAATACCTTTGCTGCTCATAGACAATCAAACGCCTCTATCTAACCTCTGGTCTGCACTCCAAGCCTCCTATTTCTTTGTGCAATTTTTATTGGGGTCCAGTGCAGCCACTTGTCTGAATTAGCCTCTTCACACATTCACTAACCTCTGATCCAACTACGTAGTCATGAAGGAGATAAATCCACATCCATGGATGAGCTTCCTTTATAGGGAAAATTTCGTCCAACTGATAGTACACTGTCCCTTCTTTGATCTCAATTGGGTCTCTGTCTGAACTGACATGCATGAGTTATTCATGAGAGAATATTCAGTTATCCGAAGAACAACAGTTATATGCAAGCATGCATTAACTAACTGAACTCACATTAATTTAAACAAACTGTTTAAATCAATCTAACTGGACTTGACTCAGTTAACTGAGCCAAATAATTACTACTTAAATTAGAACTCATCCTTATCTCTTTAACTGATGGATAAATTCCTCAATTAATAGAGAAATTATTGCATGTCCTCACATGGACTTCATGTTTGATTTTTCACAACTAATTAACTCACGGAGAATTAATTAATTTATTTTCAAACAACTGTTAAATTCAAATTTGAATTTTACTTCCTATTTCTAGCCCAGGACTGACTAAAATAAGAATCCATCCTGAATTGCTAAAAATAGAACTTCTATTTTTAGCACTTCCATTTTCCATTCCCTATTGCTCAATCTAATACTAGTACCCAAACTGTTATTTTTAGCAGTGTTATTTTTAGAACTTCTATTTTTAGCATTTCTTGTTGCACATTTTTCAACACTCCCTCTCAACAAGAAAGGCTTCCTCTCGAACCCAATCCTATACCCTCGAAATGTTCTGCATGCAACACTTATACCAAGTGTAGTTGCTCCAACAACTCTCAGAACAAAAAATCTCCTCACTGACCTCTCTGTTGGGCTAGAAACATACTTTGATGTTGAATCTCTACCTGCAGCTGACAAGTGCTCCCTCTCTGACCTTTGAGCTATTGCAACACTCCATGCATCTCGCACCGTTGCAACCTCCTAGCTCTACATAGTCCTGGGACTCTTGCACTGTAGCTCTCTCTGCCGCTCCATCCGCATCTGTCTCTACCCAATCAGTCAGTCCTACTACTCCTCATTAGGGCTCCTATAGCAAAGTCGAATCAAAGAGGTTGGGTACCTCAAGGATCCTACCCCTCCTCCTTGGGATGATCACTCCACATTGCCCCACCTCCTACCTAGAGGTATGGTTACATGTGATCCCTCTACCCACCTGGCTCGAAGTTTTCCCCTACTATAGGTCTCTGCATGAGTAGATGTCTCTGCTCGATCTCCTCTCATATTCTCTAGTTGTGGCTGCTTCACAACCTCTTGAAGTTGCTTCCCCAATCGTGGCTCCTCCACAATCATTTGAGACTTCTTTTGGCACTCCATGTTGAGAGGTAATTTACTCTCCCTCTCAAGCACCAAGTATCTAACCTTTTCCATGCTCCTCTAGGCTTTGCATGCATCTTGTACCTCAAGTGCATACGGATTCTTGGTTAGCACACCAATCTGTTTCATATTTCCCACCGTCACGAAATTTTCTAGAAAAAGAGCTGATTTTAAATCAACGATATCTCCCTCATCCGAACTTCGAATCAGCCAATTTTTTTTTTGAATTTGGGTCTTTTTCCGCAAGGAATCCAAATCAGCTATTTGTTTTTGAAAAATTTGTACAGAAATTTTCATATCTTCTCTGCAAACTCTCAGCCCAAAACTCAAAATTTTGAAATCTCCTCTCAGTATATTGTTCTCTCCTTTGATCACCTTTGCTCTGATACCATGTAGAAATTTTTCTACAAAACCTCGCTCTCATACCATGTATATTTTCCCATTGTAGATCACCTGGTAATGCAATGTTCTAAAGCAAAACACTTGATCTACTTCTACAAACAATTGAGCGGAAGCTTAATCGAACATGAGCAACAACAATAAGAACACATATAACTGATATGGAGAAATCAATCACACATAACACAGAAGAATTTACCCGGGGAAAGCCTCAGCCTAAAACCCCAACTCTGTATTATCATACATATAGCCAATATTACAAAAAGAATCAGCTCAAAAGTTATCGTGCTCTCTCTGCAATACCTCTGTTGCTCATAGACAATCAAAGGCCTCTATCTAACCTCTGGTCTGCCCTCCAAGCCTCCTATTTCTTTACACAATTTTGATTGGGGTCCACTGCAGCCACTTGTGTGAATTGGCCTCTTCACACACTCACTAACCTCTGATCCAACTACGCAGTCCTGAAGGAGATAAATCCTCATCCATGGATGAGCTTCCTTTATAGGAAAAATTTCATCCAACTGATATTACATTGTCCCTTCTTTGATCTCAACTGGGTCTCTGTCTGAACTTACATGCATGAGTTATTCATGAGAGAATATTCAGGCTTCTGAAGAACAACAATTATATGCAAACATGCATTAACTAACTGAACTCACATTAATTTAAACAAACTGTTTAAATCAATCTAACTGGACTTGACTCAGTTAACTGAGCCAACTAATTACTATTCAAATTAGAACTCATCCGTATCTCTTTAACTGATGGATAAATTCCTCAATTAATAGAGAAACTATTGCATGTACTCACATGGACTTCATGTTTGATTTTTCACAACTAATTAACTCATGGAGAAATAATTAATTTATTTTCAAACAGTTGTTAAGTTCAAATTCGAATTTTACTTCCTATTTCTAGTCCAAGGACTGACTAAAATAAGAATCCATCCTGAATTGATAAAAATAGAACTTCTATTTTTAGCACTTCCATTTTTTATTCCATGTAGCTCAATCCAACACTGGTACCCAAACTGCTATTTTTAGTAGTGCTATTTTTAGAACTTCTATTTTTAGCATTTCTTGTTGCACATTTTTCAATAGTTACCTCATTGTGTTTTTTGTTTGTAAAAGGCTTGCTATTTTCTCCTTTGAAATAGTCGCTCTTTTTTATCTGGTGGGGGGTATATTGGGACTCTCTACAGGCCTCAAAGGTGTGTATCCCTTGGTTTGGTTTTGTTAGGTCCCTATAATACAAGTGTATTCCATCATTTTTATTATCAGTGTAACCCCCTTACTGTTATTGTTGTGCCCTTACATTATTATTGTTATGTCGACTCTGATTATATATAAAGGAGGTTTTTTCATCTGAATCATCGAAGAATTGTTCATTTGTGTAATGTAAAAGAGGTTTCCCCCTTGAAGAGGTTAATTTTGAAGTCGTTGATCTATCTCTTCTTCTATTTTATGAGACGGTTGCATAACATTTGGTACCAGAGCTTTGGATTCTAGGGTTTTTCTTCTTCAAATAGGAAATGTGTACCACGTGGAGCCAAAATATCAGAGAACTTCGTGTAAAAATTTCAAATCTTGGTTCTCTATATTTTTGGAGATATGCTTTGAAGAAGTTAGGGTTTTTGCAGGCTCCAAAATTCTGTCTCAAACAAGTGATCTAGGGAAAATCATCATAATTCTTTTCTATGAGGCTTTAGAAGCTGAAATGTTTACCACATGGAGCTGAAATCACAAAGACTTCATGTAAAAATTTCAGATCTTGGTTCGCTATATTTTTGGAGATATGCTTTGAGGAAGTTAGGGTTTTTGTAGGGTCCAACATTCCATCTCAAACATGTGATCTAGGGAAAATCGTCATAACTTTCATTTCAAGAATCAGATTGGAATTATGTAAAAAGTGGCTGAACTTTCATGGACTGCAGTTTTTCATGTAAAAATTTCAGGGCTGAAGGCCGAAATATTGACACATGGAACTCCATACAAATTTTCTCTATTAAACTAGTCTATAATCAGGTCATCTTGGGAAATCGGGCATAAATTTTTCTTAGAGACACCAATATTGGGCTGACTTGTGGAGTTGGAAAGAAGACTCAGAGGGTTACAAAAGGATGAAATTTCAAGCCTTAGAGATCCAAAATTACAGAGATAGAACATATTTGATATCAAGCTCCTACAAAGTGAAAAAAAAAGCGTGTAGCTTTTAAAATTTGCATAAATTTTGTTTGAAAATTTAGTTTGAAGTGATTCAAAAGGCATAGTGAAGCATAATTATCATTAATTAATGCCCTGAAAAAATAAAATGGAAACACCTAGTAAGCAACCTGAAATATCTACTATGACACATGAAGAAGAGGAAGAAATGCAACATGATATATCAAAATTGCGAGACCAAGTGCAACAAATTTCGCTCTCAGAAAATGTAACAAAAGCTAAGATGGACAGTTTGAAGAATAGAATGGAAGCTAATATCGATGGTATAGAAGAAAAATGAAAGGAAACATGGAATAATTGAAGAAAGACTTGACAAAGTTGCTACAAGAAATGCTTCCTAATGGCGAAAAGGTAGTAGAGGAAACTCATGATGAGAACAAAAGAAATGTTAATCATGATTTCATAGACTCTAACATAGGATTGAATACCCACCATATTCCAAAGATTGATATGAGTAAGTTTGATGGTAAGGATCCCGTAAGTTGGATAACATAGATGGAGCAATATTTTGATCTCCATAATGTGAAAAACACACAAAAGGTACACATTGCAACTTTATATTTAGAACCCAATCAATTTGTATGGTATCGATGGCTTTGGTCTCGTAAACAAATTGTCACTTGGTCAATTTTTACGGAGGAAATAATATCACATTATGAGTATACAAGGAGAAACACCTTCTTTAGCCAATTGATAAATCTCAAACAAAAGGGTTCAATGGTAGAGCACATTGAGGACTTCCAAAAATTTAATATAAGAGTAAATGATATTCCATAGGAACATAGGATTGATGTCTTCATAGGGAATTTAAAGGATAACATCCAACATGAAGTTCACCTTTGGGAACCTGATTCATTGGAGAAGGCATTCAGGTTAGCAAGAAAAATTATGGCAACAAGGAAGCCTACCACCCACAACTATAAATATGGAAGTTCTTTTGCTCCTAGCCTTCCACAACCTACAAGGTTGACACCACAAAAATTGGAAGAAAAAAGAGAAAAAGGGCTTTGTTACAATTGTGATAGAAAATACACTAAAGGTCATAAGTGTGCTGAGAAGAAATTAATTTGCATAGATTTTGAAGAGGAGGAAGAAAATGAACAAGAAACATCAAAGGAAGAGGATATACAACAGGAACCAACCCCAGAGAAAGAGGAAATGAATATGACCATATCTTGTAATACATTGGCAGGAATTACCACTCCTCAAACTCTCAAGATAGAAGGACATATCACGAAGAAAAAGGTAATAGTGTTGATTGATTCAGGTAGTACCCATAATTTTATTCATTGTAAGATAGCCAAAGAATTGAATTGCTTCATATATCTAGCACCAAAGTGTCAAGTGATGGTTGCAAATGGAGGAACCATAAATTTCTCTACAAATTGCCATAATATCAAGTTATTCATGGGAAAATATGTATTGAATAGTCCAATGCTTTCGATTCCAATGGGTGGTGTTGATGTTGTACTAGTAGTCCAATGGTTACAATCTTTGGGTACGATAGCTTTTAATTTTCAAGAAATTTTCTTGATCTTTTTTTGGGAAGGAAAGGAAGCTGAATTAAGGGGTATCGCAAGGAAACCCGGAAATATAATCAACTCTAATGGCATGACAAAGCTTCTAAAGAAAGAACAATAGGGCGTAATTGTACAATTATATTCGCTAGAGGTTTAAACATTGAAATCATCTATTTCTCCAAATCTCCAAAAAGTCTTGGATAATCATTCTAAGGTTCAAGCATCAACAACAAGTTCTCCAACTCTTAAAGGATAACCTCACTTTGGCATAGAATACAATGAAACAACTGGCATATCAACATCGCAGCGAAATAAGTTTTGATGTAGGTGACTGGGTATTTTTACAACTACAACCATATAAACAAATGTCCCTCAAGCAAGCTAAGAAGGATAATAAATTATCACCAAAGTGTTATAGTCCTTACAAGGTGTTGCAAAATATTTTCACTATCGCATACAAATTGGAGCTTCTTGCATCTTCTCGAGTGCACCTAGTTTTCCATGTTTCATGCTTAAATATGGTTATAGGTGACAAGCTCCTAGTTCAAACAATATTTCCAGAATTTGACGAGGAAGGAAAAATCATATTGGAACGTGAAGCATTCATGGAAACAAGAACTTGACAGCTATGAAATTGATCAATTTTAGAGTATCTCGTCAAGTGGAAGAATTTACTCGCTGAAGATTCCATATGGGAGGATGAGAATTGTATACAAAAGCATCCATAACTACTCAAGCATTGAGGACAACATGCTTTTGAAGGAAAGGGGCATGTTAGGTCCCCATAATACTAGTGTATTCCCTCATTGTTATTGTCAGTGTATCCCCCTTATTGTTATTGTTGTGCCCATGTAGTCCCCATATTGATATTATTCTGCCCCATAAAAGCCCACTATTGTTATTGTTGTGCCCTTACATTATTATTGTTATGTCGACTCTGATTATATTATGACCCCTTAAACTCTTATATATAGAAAGGAGGTTTATTCATTTGAATCATCGAAGAATTTTTCATTTGTGTAATGTAAAGGAGGTTTCCCCTTCGAAGAGGCTAATTTTGAAGTCATTGATCTATCTCTTCTTCTATTTTGTGAGTTGGTTGCATAACATGTTTATATAGGGTGGGACTCTATGTTATGGTAGGGGTATAATGTCACAAAGACCTCATTTTTTCTTCTTGGATGAAGTTGTCTTCTGGTGTTTGCATTGAGCTTATGCTGGGTGTGGGGCCTCTTTTAGGTAACGAGTGGGTGAGTGGGTTTTGGCTCCCTTTTCCACCTCTTACCATGGACAAACAATGTATATGATGTAGATGAAGAGAAACTAGGTGGGGTTGTCATAGTTATGCTAATAGGATTCACATTAAACCCTTGACCCCCCTTTCATTTTTATCCTTGCTCTCAGAAGAACACTTCCAACCACCTTCCTTAACTCCCTCTCACTCACAAGGTAACCTTAGATCACATTCCCCCCTCTCATCTGAAACCTACATTTCCTCTAGGGATTTTACTCTAGAACTTGGTGGGGAGATTGGTTTGTTTTAAGAACAATGTGCTCATGGACCTAGACAAGGCAAAAAATTCTACATGTCAATTGCTACGAAACATGCCTCTTACGAAGTCAAGCTAGGGAAACAAATTTCTATGCTTAGGGATTTTAGGGTATCTTCCCTTGCAAAGGGGTCAGAATGAGGGTCTTGTCTCTAAATATCAAGGGTTTGGCCAACCCCACAAAAAAATTATCCATCAAGAGAATGATATATACTCTTTATCCTCCAATTATTTTCTTACAAGAAATAATGATTGATAGTCATAAGGAAACCTCCATGTCTCTTTGTTCCCCTCCTCATATTTTTGCCACATGGATGCCATGAAACACTCAAGTGGACTTCTTATGAGGTGGAAGGATTCTATGCTACATTGTACATTGACAGGTTCCTCCTCGTCTTGCGTTTCAACATATTTTACCTCCAGAGAAAATGAATTCTCCTTCCTTGGATTGAACATATATGGACCATATAAGGAAAGGAATTTTTTCTAGCAAAATATTTTTGATCTCCCTTGTTTTGATATGAACAAAAATCATATTAGGAGGGGACATAAACTTAATAGTGGGACAATATGAGATACATGGATTTGATGCACACTTAGACCCTTTGGTAGAATATTTTGTGGATAGTATAAAATACCATAGGGGTTGTGGATGTCCTTCCTGCAAATATTCTCCCCACATGGTTGAACAATTGGAATAGGAATGCCTACATAGCCAAGAGACTAGATTAGTTCCTATTTTCTAAAAAATTATTGGATCTAAACTTGCAAATCCATTAGTGGGTATCATTTGGGGGAGATTCAGATCATAAGTCAATTATTCTTGATTTGGATCCCTTGGCTTCAAAATCAATTGGGAATTTAATGTTAAATCCAGGTTGGCTAAAGCACCCCTGCCTCATTGAAAAAAGTAAATATGTTTGGAGTTCTTATAATCCCACTCTTGGAACTTTCCCTTTGATCCAATTTCAGGAAAACTTAAAAAAAAGTTAAGAAAACTATATCTCAATGTGAAAAGGGAAAAAAATGTCAATATGAAAGGCTATTAAATGGAATTGAAACAATATTATAGGATCCTCTCACCTTACTAGATCCATCAGCTTTCTCTAATGAGACAAAATAGCTCTAAAAGCCTTAGAAGAGAAAGAAATATCCCTTTTGCTGGAAAAATAAAAGGAATTACATTTAAAAGGTAGGGCTTTATGGTTCAAGGCAAGGGATGAAAAAACAAAGTATTTTCATATAATTTCCAACCACACGAAATCTATCAACACCATATGTGAAATAACAAATATGATGGTTCCAAAGCCATAAACTTTAAGGATATTATAGAGGAAGGCTACTCATACTTCAAATAAATCTTTAGAAAATTCGACAAAACAAACAATGACAAAATTCTCCAAATAACAACTTTCTTCCCTAGATTTATCTAAGAAGAAGGAATTGAGGACCCGGTGGCAAAAATAAAAAAGGATGAACTAGAAACTATCTTACACAGTTTTCAAAAAGACAAAACCCCGAATTGGGACAAATTTCCCATAGATTTTTTTTTTTTTTTTTTAAAACAAAAGTGAGTAGCTATTTGTATTAAATTCGTGCCTGGATGAAAAAAATATCGGGGTAGTCAATACATTTCAGTAATTTTAGAGGGTTCTTTGGGAGAGAACAACCTATCAATACTAAGTAACTATGGACCGAAAACACTACAATATCGTTGTGACATACATAGATTCTAAAATATTATGATAGCAAAAAAACAAATGTATAAAAGGCTCCCATCCTATAAGAGATTGGGGGTCTTCATCTGCTGGATGATTTTGTTGGGCTCTGAATATACCATATGATTCAATATATAAAATCTCTTTTCATGATCCATATTCTTGCATTTATGATACTTTTCGTAGCCATTGTACCATCAACTTATGATATATGAACCTCTTCTACCCTATGGTTAATTATGACGTATATCTTATCGTTTTAATGATTAAACATGTCTTTAATATGGTTTTATCAATGATGGGTTACTAATGTGATTATGTGGCCAAGGAACATTTTCAACTATGAAAATTTATATCTTTGTATCGGTTGGTACTAGTTCAGTGTAGTTTGGCAGTTCAGTACCAGTTTAGTCTAGTCTAGCAATTCGGTACCAGTTCAACAATTCAATACCAATTCAGTAGTTTGATACCTAATTACACACCCGTGCATGAATAGGTACAAGAAGTTATGTCCAAAATTTGTAGTTATGTCTAAACTTGGAATAAATTCAAACTAATGCCAAGTGGAATTGTTTCCATCTCCAATGAAATACCCAATATGATATTAAAACATACCGAATTTATTTAAAATCACATTTGATATTTTACTTTAGTACGGTGTTAGATTTTCATGGAATTCAATATGATCCCATTTGATCATCGCTTCCTCTACTCTATGATGTTATAAAATAAATAGATCTACATGGCAGCAAAAGAGGAGAGGATGTAGAGAGGAATTTTATCATTATTTTGAGTTGATCTTTTGTAATAGATTTGAACTTTTTTTTGCAAGCTGAATTTTAGATTCTTGTAATGAAGATTTAATTGTTGAATCTCTATGCATTATTCTGATCTAAGTCTCTAGGCATGTTTCTAGGTCAAGAAGGGCCCCTAGACTCAGGTAATGTCCTAGTTTTTCTATTCGTAGAATAGTATTCATAAATATTTAATTTTCTTGCTTACAAATTTTATTTAATATTTCATTTTAGTTTTTCGTTAGATTCATGTTTAATCTAATATATTTCTAAACTTCACCATCTCTATTTTCAAATATGTTAGTAGGACTTGTTATGATTAAATTCAAATTGATTTTTCTCAGGCTTAAGAGTCAAACAAACTTAAAATTGGTTTCTTAACACATTTTGGTACTCAAAATTTTAATTTCCAAAATTTTGGTACTCAGTTCGATACCAATGTTCAAAATTTCAGTATTCGGTTCGATATCAATGTCCAGAATTTCAATTTCCAGATTTTTGGTACTTAATTCAGCACCAAAAACCAGATTCTACATATGAATACTGAATAATTTGTGATTTTCATTTTATGATTCTTTAATTGATTAAGAGCTTTGAAGTCATTTGATAAAAGGATCCTACAACAATTTAGAACCGACAATATATCATTATGAATCCAAGCCTACTTAGCATTTATTTTTAATATTTTATTAATGCATTTCTTGTAGTTTATTGCCTTGCCTTCTTTAGTTCCCTCACACACTTTTTCTTATAGTTGTCAACATTTACTTTTCTACAACATGTTTAATGAGTTTTTGCATGCAATACTATAGGATTAGAACCACTGAAGTCTCAATACCTAATAAGCTACATAAATAAAACCACATGAACATTGTTGGTCGGTAATGAAAGATTGTGGTTTGGTACCTGATAAGCATTAGAGTTCCACAGTCTAGTGACGAGTGATAATCCTTAGTGATTAGTTCTTTGCAGTTTTAGTTGTTAGCATAGGTTAAAATAGTCTCTAATCTTGCATTTCCCGTGCTTTCATATCTAAGTCTTACAATCCCAGATTTGATAAATAAATGTTGGAATTATAATACATATAATTCCACCAACATTTTTGGAGTCGTTGTTAGGGAGGCACTAAAGGGATTAGAGCATAGTTGTTTTCACAAGTTTTTTACATGATTTTAGTTACAGGGACAACTTGGGGGTGAAGATAAAACTGTGTGACAAGAGATAAGAACCCGCACATCCGCTTTGGTGGGGTTGCTCCAAAGCCTTTTTGTTTCCTTATTTTCTTTGCAAGGGCTTTTTCCTTTAGATGGAGTCATGAAAAGTAGAGAATCCTAACTTGTGTGAACATATGACTTGGTGACAATAGGGTCTTAGGAGCATGGTGGTGCTTCAAGTACATGATTGGTTTGCTTGCATTTTTTTTAAGTGTGTTTTCTTCTTATTTATTTAGGATTTATAATAAGAACTCCATACACTAATCCATATGCAGGATAGGGATTATGAACCAACAAAGAAATATTCAAGGATGATCAAGAGTTTGGAAGAAATCTCTCAAATCCTAGCAGTGGTTGGGATATTTGCTTCTCAGGAAGAAGAAATATTGACAGTAGCCAAGAAATTATCTGCCCTACCTAGAAGTAATAGGAGAACAACAATTGCATGAATCACATCCACAAGAAGATCTTCACTCTTGCAAACTTGTTGAGGGAACCAGAGAATTAGGAACCACATCCAATGGAGAGAAACTATTAGAACCTAAGATTGAAGAATTTTTGACATGCCTATCTATGAATCCTCTAAGCACACAAGAGGATAATCATCTAATAATAGAAGATCGGCATGACATGACAAGGGAGGATATGCTAAGTGAACCAAATAAAGAGGTAAACTAAGAGCATTTTGATTTTATTGGAAGTTAGTTTCAAGCAACTATAAGACCAGACAACTCCTTTATTATTCATTACTTCTTGACATCATCACCAAAATTGTTTATTCTTCATACTCAATTATACATTAAACATTGTATTCTAAACTTGAGTATGAATGCATTTTTATACCTGTTACACACATGGTTACATTGGAAATACTCCTATACTTGAGGAGAGGAATTTATTTTTCTCAAGTAGAGTAGGATAATAAATAAATAAATAAATGTTGCATATAGTAGTTAGTTCAGTTATAAAATATAGTGCACCATATTTCTAATTTGTTTTGTATAAGTGGGGATGTTAACAACTAAAAAGCAACTAGTTGAAAATGGGAAATTTATCTTCCTATAGCATATTTCCATTGAGTTATCTTTTAGCTGCATATTTTTTTAATGAAGTGTTATCACCAAAAAATTGATCATTTAGCCTAATTTACTAGATGGATCGAAGTACACCATGTAAAGCCAATTTTACCATAGTAAAATTGCTTTCACTGTGAAAAAATACTTAATAAACCACCTTTGTTAAGTAATTTACAGTTAAACCCATGAAGAATAATTAAATAAATCACTATTTATTTGATTTTCTTCTAGGAATAATTAATTAAACCATTGTTCAATTATTATTCCTTGTCATATTTGACCCAATTACGAAAAATAAACAGATAAATCATTAATTATCTTATTTTTCTCTAAGAATAATTAATTAATCACTAATTAATTATTATTCTTTATCAAATTTGACTAAATCCCTTAGGAATAATTAAATAAATCCTTATTTGTTTATTATTTCTTTACTAATTCCTTGAGATGATAAATAAATCATTTATTTATTTATTATTTCTAAATAAAAGTTTAAATACTTTTTCGATCATAACCAAATATAATAAAATATTCCAAGTGGTTATTCCAAGAATGGGGTTAATAATATTTTATTATTGCTCATTATTCGAGGATAACTCAATATTTTGTTATAACTAGAAGGGTTTTCTATTCATTATTCACTTTTGATTATTTTCGTTGTTGCAGTCACTGTTGTAATTTTGATTATTTTCATTGTCGCACACCATATTTTTGCTGGGTTTACACATTATAGAGGAGAGAGACTCTACAAAAGCTGAAGACGTTTAAGGATAGCCAAGAACCCATCCCATAGAGGGGGACTGATAACATTTATTTGTTCCCTTCACAGGTGTTATAATAAAAACTATTCTTTGTATATCTAGTTTCCATTAGATGATTGGAGTTATTACTATTTCTTTTTGTTGTTTAACTATGATTGTGGCATAGATCATAATTTTGGTAGGTTTTGTTTCTATTAGTTGATGCAGATCTATTATGTTTAGCAGCCATTTATATTGTTGAGATTGTTTGGCATCCACAATATTTTTTTTATTTTATTTTTCTAAATATGTCTAAAATCTATTATTGTAACAAAATGAAACATGGAGGCACTGGCCTCTGCAGTTCTTAGCCAAAGTTCATGGCATATTTCATCCAAAACAAAATGAAGACTTCCCAAAAGAGGGAAACCAATCCAGTGCAAAATAGATTTGCTTCCCTCGCAGGGGAAATAAACATGTGAACATAGTGTGATATTCTTTTGAAAACAGCTTTAAAACTCACTATTTTTCTCAAAAATGTAGAAATAAACCCATAGGACTGGGTGCCGGGAACCTGAAACCTGAAGAAACGTGTTGGTTTAGTTGTCATTTGGTTTCGATAGGTGTTCTTCAAGAATCAGGCACCTGTAGGCATCGAGGTCATCCTCTTCTTTTTGCAGTTCACCCGTGTCTTCCTTCTCACTCTTGCTGACTGTGGGGTGGTCCAGATTTTCTCAATTCTGCTATGTTGCTATCAGCATTAAGAGCAGAAGGTTCACCCTGAGCAGTGTGGTTCTTCTCCATTGCGCTAGTGGGATGTCCTTCATTGATGGAAGGCTCCTCCTAAAACATAACTGTTATGGTGGCCTTGATAAGAGGTCGCTCCAAAGAGCATTGGTATGTGAAGTGAGTTGTATAACTGGAATGCTGAGAGCTGGAAGGGAGAGCAGTAACTGATGGATAGGTTTGCGAAGGCTGGGATCTAACAACACGAGTGCGACCCCTGCCACTATGTGTATCAGGATAACGAGCCGATAAATGATTTGACGAGGGGGAGGAGGAGTCAGAGACAGTTGAGCGTGAAGAATGGAGCAGTTTTCCTCTACTGCTTCCCCTCCTGCAATGCATTCGCTGATGCAGCCGAGGCGTAATTTCATAGGGAGAAAGGGACTGACTGTGAGGAGTAGGCATGGAGCTGAAATGGTCACTTAGGGTGGCATTATCAGAGGCGAAAGGCTCAGGAACGAGGGTCAAGTTACATAACAGGCTCTATGAATAGTGGTTGCCCTTCCTGAACTTTGTACAATAGAGAATTTGACATCTCCTGCCTGTTATCGTGCGAGTGGTTGGCTCCACGACAGCCAGGGGGCACTTACATTTCAGAGGTAGAGGAGCATAAATAGAACAGGATGCGGGTCGAAGAGCGCCCGAGGTCTCCATAATGAAGAGCCAAGGCGGGATGGCGGTGGTAAATTGGTGTGAGTGCAACATTGAAGCGCATTTATGAAGGGCTGTAAGACATGTTTATGGCACGGTGTGTGAGATTACGGGTGGCCATGTGGCTAGCAGGTTGCCGGCCTGTATCTCCACCATCACATCAACCATTGAAAGCACCCGCATCCGGGATGTCATCCACAATTTTAAGTGGGTTCTTTTAGTACATTTTTGAGAAGAAAACACTCCAAAAAATTTGCGACTCCACTGGGGAGTTTTCTAATTGTTGCCAATCACAAAATTGGTGACTCCACTGGTTTTATACTTCAGATCCAGAAACCTGGGTGACCTTCAGTTTTCAGCTTAAGGTTTCTTCTTTTTTCAATTCTCTTAATGTTTCCTAGTTTTTAAACCCTAGATCTGTTAAATTTATGATGTCTGCAAGCTTTCTAGTCTTTTCCGTAGGTCACAGAAACCAGCTGCGGTAAAGGCGAAATTTTTTCCCGAGATTTGACGACCAGGATCCACAGAGCAGAAATCACACTTTTTAGCCCAAAAAGTGTGATCTAGAGGCTATAACACACTTATCAGCCCGAAAAGTGTGATTCCACCTGAAAAACAGGTCAATACCTATGAATTCTAGGTTTTAGGGTTTTTCTCAGATCTATTTCTGAGTTTTGCAGAGAGCTATCTGCTGTGTTGTCTGACCTCTGCCTCATCCCACTTAGGCCTTGATCTACTTTGATTTATTCGTTGAAGTTGAATTTAACCCCCCAAAGCTTCTAGCACACTTCCACCTTTATAGCAGGAGTTTATCTAAGTGAGTAGTCTGAGTTTCTGCAATGCTTTCAGCCATATCTTCCAGATCTGCACCCTTCTATTTCAGAACTATAAAGATAGGTTGTCACCATCCATAGTTTCATATTACAACTTGTCTGGTCATTGGCCTTAGGGTCCCATCGATTGCCCTAGGCGTTTCACCCATCTCCCTATCTTTTTGCAACGATCTTCCTCTCTGGTTTTCTGCTATTGCTGCACCACTTTCTAGCAGCTTAGTGTCACTTGATCCTAGTCACCCCGAAATTTACATCTCTTGAATGTTTTAGTGTATTTTCCATCGATTTAGCCACAAACCAGCACATTGTTTGCAAACCTAGTTTGGGTGGGGTTTAGTTAATTGTTTTGTTGTTCATTTTCTATTGTTAATTTCAGTTTATTTTCAACAAGAATTTTTCTTTTTTAGAAACACGACCTAGGCTTAATCAATAAATACACTTGCACACACTTGCACACCTTAAGCGGAGGGCGCTTGGTTTACACCACCAAGTGAAGAATTAACATAATAAATTTATCTCTCCTCATTAAGACAAAGGCATATTGTTGTCATGTGTGTCTTACCACCATTGCGCCACCAAGGCGTTTATCGCAAAGACTATTAGGCCTTCACCCCCTGTTTCTACTTGGGCATATTACCCCTCCTCGTCGGGTTTTAGTTCATGTCCCTCCGAGTCCCCACACCGACTCTTCTCCTGGTTCATCCAATTCCTCATCTGATTCTGAGCCTCCTTCACTGCATATTGTCACCATGTCTGGACCCACAGTTGGCATAGGAACCCAACTTTGTGTTGGCTCCGGTTCTATCCTGGTGGTCACATCAAGCGGAACAATATCAGGAGCCATTTCGGCAACCCCCATGCTCCCCTTTATGGCTGGGTTAAGTCTACTGAATTTAAACTAGTTGATAAACGACCTCACACACCACGATGCTGGTTGGCCTTCTATGCTGACTAAGCTTCCCTCTGACATCCCAAAGTTTGAGGGTAATGCTAGAGAGGATCCTACCAACCATGTCTGATCCTTCCACATGTGGTGTTCATCCATCTCCATTACCAATGACTCCATTCATCTTTTTTTATTCCAACACATGCATACTAGAGATGTTGCAAAATGGTATGTAGACCAACCCGCCAGATCTCATTCTGTTTTCGTGATGTTTGCTAAAGCGTTCCTCTCATATTTCCGGTTACCTCTTCGGTACGACACTAGTACGGAGCTATTGGCCTCATTCTATCAGTCCTCCACCACTCACCTTTTCAACCATGTTCAAGAGTGGCGTCGAAGGAGGAGCACATGTTGTGCCCTGCCCTTCGAAGATTGTGTTTATCTAGATTGGTTCGTTAGGATCCTTTTATCTCCCATTAGAAAATATGTCGCGTCCCATTTTCCTTAGAATGAGGAAGAAACTCTCCAAACCGCTCTGAGATATGACCTGATTTATGCGCAATCTAGTTAAGTTTATACCGTCATTCCAGTTCTCCCTTATCTTAGAAGTGCCACTGCACCGGGGGCATCTCACGCCATCGACGATATCATTAGAACACTTTAACACTCTTCGCCATATACTCAACAAAGTTATGGCTATCTGCAGGGGGGCACTAGTTCCTCCAACACTTATGCCCCTCCTTCTAGCAACATGTTTTCAAGGCCCCAACCTATCTACTGAACCATTGCTCCTCCTTATGCACAACCTAGTGCTCCAGCCCCTCAAGAATTAGTGCTACAACCTCCCATGAATCCTTAGCCCCAGAAGTCATCGCCCCCTCAGGGTCAAGTGTTTGTGCAGTAGAGTGCAACGAATCCCAAAAATTCGAAGAAAAAGAATAAGGGGAAGGGTAGCAAGAGTAACTAGGGTAATCAAGGTAGTCAACCTAGTGAACCCCAGGGGAATTAGTCTAACACCAAAAACCAGCAACAGAGCACCTAGCCCAAGAAAAACAAGGCTATTCATACGAAAAAGCCTTGTGCATGTTGTGGTGACATGGCCATTATACACATGAGTGTCCTCTCTTACCCCAGATGCACCAAATGTGGGAAGCTCAAACAACTTTTAGAGGTCAACAATCACCTCAGAATCCTGCGCCATCTCAACCAACAATACTCACAAATCCTTTCCCTCAACAAGGATTTGTTGCTACTCAACCTCGACTAGGTCAAGCAGCCCATACCCCCCAACCTTTTGGTCCCGGTGACTACTATATCCTTATGATGAACTCTGATGAGGTTAATCCCTTCAATATCAACCTACAAACTCAGTCGCTTCAATATGACAAGCCATCGACTTCGTCTGCCATTGAGTCCAAAAAAAAGCATCTGCTAAGCCTCTTACGACACCAAATGGTCCATTACAGATCCCTAAACCTAAAGTTGAGGCCATTCCCAAGATCCCAAAGGGACCATTACATCGTAATGTGGCTTCTAACTGAGTTGCCCATACATACAGTATAGTAGACGACTTGGCGCAATCACCTGCTGCCATGTCGACATTGGAAGTCCTCCAATTGTGCCCATATCAAAAGAAATATCTACTAACTTCCTTGGGTATAGTAGATCCTTCTGACGATTGTTTGATTGTCTTCCCAGTTGATACATCAAAACATCCCCCATTGCCTTCATCTATGGTTTTGCAGATACCAGTTAGAATCTGTAATGCCATCATCTCCCATTGTATTATTGATGAAGGTGCATCCACCTGTGTGATGTCCGCTGCTGTTTGGAAACAACTTAAGTCACCTAAGTTGCCCCCTCCACCATCACTTTGCATGCTTGGGATAGACACTCCTCCTAGCCTCTTGGCATGTACCGCAACTATCCAGTGACCCTTGCTGGCAAGACTATCCATGTCGACATTGTAGTCATTGATGCCCATTTGGATTGCAACATTCTCTTAGGTCGTAGTTACACATATGCCATGTCAGTTGTCGCATCTGCAGTTTTCCGCAAGATGTGCTTCCCCCATGAAGGGAAGATCATTACCATCGATCAGTTGACTTACTATAAGTCGGCATCCGTGACCTCGCCCGAGACCATTATCTTGTCAATGTTTGATCAACAGTCCTCAACTCCTCTCGCCATTGTTTCACCCAGAGTCTATAAATATTCCTCATTATTGGGTGATTTCCCTGGTCCTCCCCCTCCCATCTCAGAGCCTAACTCTATGAGTGTTTGCATGTTACAAGCATCATAGGCTACCCTTAAGTAGTTCGGTACATCTGATCAACATCCAGCTCCTCAGTACCCTATTGTTTCCATCCCAGTTGAGCCCTATGGATCCACCCCCCTAGGACCTCCTTCGGTTGTGGGTGTCTTTCCTATGTTTCCACCAAGAATTGTTCCTCTAGGTCTCAACCATCCAGGAGCTATTCCACCGGGGCATTAACCTGTAGGGAAAACACCTTTGTTATTCCCCCCTCTGGGAGTATTTCTGGTCCCTGTCATGGCTTCACTGGTCCTTCCTAACATGACTCTGGGGATCTTAGTATGTGTTGGGTTGTGTTATATTCTTTCCCCAACTAGCCCACATAGTTAACCAGGGGTTAGAAGGGGGGAAAAGCCTCCCCTTTGTTGCATTTATTGTGTCGCAGGGGGAGTCACAGGGGGTTTGAGGGGTGTAGATAACCCCACTCTATGTGGACCTACCTATGGTTTTGTGCATGTTTTTCGCACATGGTTTTGGACGTGATGGTTTTCAGTCCATGGTTTTTGGTCCATGGTATTGGATGCTTCGGAATGTATAAATATGTATTGTAACATTGAAAGGAACATAATGAAAAATCAAGCTGGTAGTCTCGGTTTTGAGATCCAGTGGGAAATCTCTATGTATATGTGTTTTATGTGTTATGCTCTTGCATTGTTTATTTTCTGTGTTTTAGAATTCGTATGCAGGTAATTTCTGTACGGGCTTAAAACCTACATTTGGTATCAGAGTTGTTTTGGCTTGAAGGGGACACATTTGTTGCTGAGGGGTTTCGCTTAGGCTTGTGGTAGACCCTGTTCAGTGGGAGATCTGCGGGATCGATTCTGGTAGTGAAAGAAGATGGTGAGCAGTGGAAAGATAGAGATCGAGAAATTTAATGGTCAGAGTTTTGAAATATGGAAACTCAAGATGGGAGATCTGTTAGTGGATAAAGATTAGTGGATCGCAGTAGATCCAGGTACTAAACCAACGAGAGTGTCCAATGAAGAATGGAAGGATTTGGATCGGAAGGCAAAGAGCACGATACGATTGTGTGTCTCAGATTCAGTATTGATGATGGTATCAGGGGAAGCTACGATGAAGGCTTTGTGGGAGAAGTTAGGGACTTTATACCAATCTAAGTCTCTGGTGAATAAACTATTCCTATGGAAAAAGTTGTATAACCTGAGGATGAAGGATGGAGACTTGGTGATAGAGCATCTGAACGTATTTAATACTATGGTAAGTTAGTTATCATCTGTTGATATTAAAATTTCAGATGAAGATAAGTGCATCAGTTTGTTATGTTCTCTACCAGATTCGTGGGATAGTCTAGT
>APFE030468354.1:6841-17012 GCA_000404065.3 Pinus taeda | reverse complement strand
CCTTAGAAGGACCTGCTCTGATACCAATTGTTGACAATAATACTGAGAGGGGGGGGGTGAATCAGTATTATCTAATTCTTTTACCAAATCTTTCTTATTTATACTTTGAATTATTTTTGCATACCAATAACATAAATAATGAGCATGAACAAGAAAATCAGACAGTCACATCAAAGAACACCAGATATAAGGTGGAAACCCAATGTGGGTGAAAACCACCTGCTGCAATATGTCTCTATCTTCTTTCAAATTAGAAACTCCTTTTACAATGGTCTTGTACTGGTGCAGTCCTTTACCAGTACACAGGCTGTAACCTGCAGAGAGATACAACTCTCTCTCGTTTTCCAGTCTCTCTTGGAAGGGAGCTACAACCCCCTACTTCTTTTCAAGGACCACTTTTCATGAATTTTCAAACTGGATCCATATACATCAAATGATCATCAAGTACATGTAAATTATACAGTCAACTGCAGTAACCAGATCAATAATAACAGAACTAAACCCAGAACACCTTATCAACAAGAAACATTCAACCAACAGAAGATCTTAAAACAGATACGCAGTTTTTCTTTTTACTGGCCTGCGTTGCTACGCACTTCACCCTCTGCTTCTTTGCGTATACCCGCAGAGTTACTTTTGCTGTATTGCGTGGCCACGCACTGCTCCTTTCACTGATCTGCGTACAGTACGCACCAAAATGTACTATCGCACCGCGTACTGTCGCAGTAGGCACGCACCCAGAAAAAATATCGCGCCGCGTACTATCGCAGTAGGTACGCACCCAGAAAGACTGCCGCGCTGCGTACTCAAACAGTAAGCACGCACCTGAAACACTGTCACGTTGTGTACCCATGCAATTCACCTTTGTCGCCTCTGCGTACCCACGCGCTGCCCCTTTGTCTCTTCTGCGTACCCACGCACTGACCCTTTGTTTCCTCTGTGTACCCACGCACTGTCACTGTTGATCACTTGCACACCTCTGATTAGGGCCAAAATTCAGTCAGATACTCAGATCTGATCTTGCGCTCGAGAGATCACCCTTCACAGATTCGCTTCCAACTTCTCTTCTAAAGATCAAGCTTTTAAACCGAGAACCCAATATCAGATCTTAAGATATTCAATACACAAAAAGATACAAAAGCCAAATGATCTCCTTAGCTTTATATAGTAAAGCTCTTCCTTAAATCATGGATTAATACCACGGGCCGACACCATAATAACACAAAACCGTCGGCTAAATACCATGAGAAACCCCACGTGTGGGCGCTTTACTGTCTTGAAGTGTGTGCACTGGGGTACGCACCCCATGAATGGGTAACCCGCGTATTTGGACGCGGTCCCTGCACGGTATACCTGCGGGTACGCACCTCCTGAACTGTTCTTCTGCGTACTTCTTTATTTTCATCAAAATGAGAGCTATGCCATGGGTGTTGCCATCAAGTACAACATCTGAAACATATAATCATACCAGAACCATAATGCCAGCAGGGACAATAATTTATGGCAGAGGTAGTGGATATTGTATGTTACATGTTTAATAAATCACCTTCATAAATGTTGGAGGATAAAACTCCACGTGATGTATGGACTGGTAAGAAACCCTCTCTCTCACATGTCAGGGTATTTGGTTGTGATGTATATGTACATGTTGCAATGGAAAAAAGAACCAAGCTAGATAGTAAATTTGAGAGGTGCATCTTTATTGGGCATACAAATGGTTTAAAAGGTTATAAGATTTGGAACTCAAAAACAAGTAAGGCTATGTACAACCGAGATGTGGTGTTTAGAGAGGTGGAGGTTGTTATTAAACATGAAGTCATACCAAAGGAACCTGAAATGATAGAGTTTGAACTGAAGGTGGAAGAATTAGACTCTACATCAGAACATGAATCAAAAGAGGAAGAGCCACAGATTCCAGTTTTGAGAAGATCAATTCGAGAGAGAAGACAACTAGAGAGGTATAGTCCATCTACTTTATGTTCAAATTCTGCTTTATCTATTGTTGATGATGATCCCAGAACTATCAAGGAGGCAATGTATTCATCGGATTGAAAACTTTGGAAAGAGGCCATGGTTGATGAAATGACATCTTTGGACAAAAATGAAGCTTGGGATCTGGTGGAGTTGATAGCTGGAAGGAAACCCATTGGCAGCAAATGGGTGTTTAAGAAGAATTTGAATGCATAAGGCAAGGTGGAGAAATACAAAGCTCAGTTAGTAGAAAAAGGTTATTCTCAAGTGTTGGGAATTGATTTTGGTGATATTTTTTTTCTCTTTTTGCCAAGTTAGCTTCTGTTAGATTATTTTTATATGTTGCAGCTACTTTTTATTTTGAGTTAGAACGAATGGATGTGAAGACAACATTTCTTCATGCATATCTGGAAGTAGAGATCTACATGAACAACCTGAAGGCTTTGTAGTGAAGGGTAAGACAAAACTGGTAGAGGGTTAAAAAAAGTCTCTGTATGGGTTAAAAGAATCACCAAGGACGTGGTATGAGAAAGTTGATACATATATATGGGGACTTGGCTTCACAAGTAGCAAAGTAGATCACTGTGTGTATTTTAAATCAATTGGTGACCATATTATTTATTTTACCTTGTATGTGGATGATATGTTGATTGTAAATGACAAAGAAATTATCTAGGATTTGAAAATGAAATTGTCCTCCAAATTCGACATGAAGGATCTTGGTGTTGCAAATTATATTTTGGGAATGGAAATTAAATTAGACCGAGATAGGAGGAAGCTCTAGTTAAACCAGAGGAAGTATGTCGAGACAATATTGCAGAGGTTTAATATGTAGTATAGTAAACCGGTGAAGGTTCCTATTCTTGTAGGTGTAAAGTTATCTGTTGAACAATGTCCCAAGACACAAGAAGAGGAAGAGGACATGTCCTGTGTTCCATATGCAAGTGTAGTTGGTAGCCTGGTGTATGTAATGGTTTTCACCATACCAAACATTGCACATGTAGTCAGAGTATTGAGCAGGTTTATGTCAAAACTGGGGAAGAAGCAGTGGACAACAATGAAACGGGTTTTCAAGTATTTCTGTGGCACTAGTGGTTATGGTTTGTGCTACCAAGGAAGACCAATATTGGACAGAGTTTTGGACATTCATGGCTATGTTGATGCAGACTGGGTCAAAGATCTACAAGTGGTTATGTGTTTAACCTATTTGTAGGAGCAGTCAATTGGATGAGAAAGAAACAGTTTGTAGTGGCACTTTCAACTACAAAGTTTGAATACATGGCAGCGACTCATGCCAGTTTGGTTGTAGAGGTTGTGTTCAAGTATGGGGTTGGTACAACAAGCTGTAAGGATATATTGTGACAACCAAAGTGCAATTTTCTTGGAAAATAACCCTACTTATCATTCAAAGGAAGTAGTTTGGTTGCAGAGATTGTGTTCAAGTATGGGGTTGGTACAACAAGCTATAAGGATATATTGTGACAACCAAAGTGCAATTTTCTTGGCAAATAACCCTACTTATGATACAAAGACAAAGCACATTGATGTTTAGTGTCACTTTGTGAGGGATATGGTTGAGGACAAAAAGGTGTTGTTGGTAAAGGTGGACACTTTGAAGAATGTTGCAAATGCATTGATCAATTTCGTGAGCACTGAGTTTTTTTATTAGTGTAGAGAAACAATGGGCATTGTAGGCCTCAACCAATGACTAAGCTCTCCTGTGACCCCCTATGTGAAAATAAAACAACAAGTGGGAGAATGTTGGGTATGTCTTATATTCTTTCCATGATTGGACCCGAGAAAAAAATTCTGGGTGGTTTTGCGCATGGTTTTCTACCCATGGTATTTTGTAGATTTGATCAAAGGAACTATGTTTATGCTCTAATACAAGGTTAGCGGCTTCGAGTTTATGAGTGCTTCGACATGTATTTATATAAATTATAACATTAAAAGGAATATAATGAAAAATCAATATGGTAATCTTAGATTTTGGATCTAAGGGAAAATCTTTGTGCGTATTTGTTTTATATTCTCACCATTATATATTTTTCTATTTTAAGATTTTGTTTGCAGGTAATTTCTGTACAAGTTTGAAACCTACATTAGAGGCTTCTATGCAACCCTTACACAACCTCTTTGTAGCTATCTCTGCCTCTCTACAAAGTACTCAATGTATCTAGAAAACATTCCTTCGGCCTCACTGTCTATGCCCCTCTATCTATGCTTCCCTTCTCTGGCTTGAACTCTTCCGACAACTACTGCTGCTCTCTGGAAAATCGAACTACCCAAGGAAATCGATCTCAAATGTGTGTTCTTCATCTACTCATCGACCTCCTCTTATAATCTCTAGTTGGGACTCCAATGATCAAGATTAAAACATAATTGATGGATGAGATCATATGTTGATCGATCCATGTGATTTTCTAGATGATTCACGCCTTTCTCGATTAATATTGATTAATTAACCAACTTTCCTAAGATTAAAGTTAGAAAATATTTAAAAATAGGCTAATAATATAATTGATACAGTTCTAGGTGGAATTCCCAGAAAGGATTTATGGGTTATGGAGAACTCCTATGTTTTAGCCTCTCCACAAAGTTTCGAGACTAGAATATCTCTGATGTCACAAAAAATAACACCCCTTCTTAGTGAGGAAGGTGTTATAGTGCTTCACTACTGCTACAACACCCTATCTTTGTATCACCTTTTATGATGCTATTGATGTCTGGCCAGTGCCCACCAAGCACTATGCAACTCTAATGTTGCATTTGTATTGCTGCTAACGTTGCTATAATGCTGCCAGCTTTGCATTTGCACTACAACTCCCTCTCAACTGTTGTTGTTTCTCCTGCAACTACTGCAACTGAGAAACATCCAAAATAATAATCATCTATGTCTCTGTGTTGCATCTGTCTCCTAAGCATTTGGCTGCTACTAGCCTCTGCACTGTCCACTGAAGAATTTGTATTGCTACTAACTCTATATTGAGCCACTTGGTCTGTTTTCAACACTACATTGTGCTCCTCAGCACCTGATTGCAACTAGTCTGCTACTGTCTCTTAGAAATCTGATTGCATCATTAGATACTTATCCATCCTACTACTGAACACTATGGGACCTTGTAGCACGGTAATGATCCATTAGGAGGAAACCTCAATGGACCCTAGCAAAACTTCTACGTTGCTCTATGACTATAACTTCATATCACGCCACCTCACTCCTAGAGGTATAACTGCAAACATGGAAAAATCATCCTCCATCTTGGAGGACAACTTGACTATCTCTGCAGAGATTTCTGATTGGTCTTTCTTCTCCTACTTTTCCTTCTTCCCGAGAGGACACTAGGTACTTTAGTGGACAAACTCCCCACACCTGAAGCACTTGACCTTAGATAGGTTCTTCTTCTTCTTCTTCTCCTCCCAATTACCCTTTGATGTTAGGGCCACATTATCTTCTTCCCTCTCACCTTCACATATTTACTGCTACTTCTGTTGATGTTGTTCTTCAACAAAGCTCGCCTTAACTCCTCCTGCTGTAAGTTTGACCACATCCTGTCCCATCTAGGCAATATATCTCTACCCAAGATACTTTGGACAAACACTTTCCACTCCTTTGAGACACTTTTCAATGACAACCATACAAGCTCAGTTGGTTGAGGTGCCTCCTTAATGGTTGCAAGATGATAACGGACCTCCTAAATCATGGTGAGGACGACATGTATGCTTTCACCCTTCTGCATCCTTATTCTCCTCAGTTTCTCCTAAAGGAACATCTTTCACTACTCATAAGTACTTTGATATAGTTGGGAGAGAGCATCCAACATCTCCTTGGTCGTTCATTTGTTTACCACATGTGAGACTATATGATCTCAGACTCCATCCAAGATCATCTGCTTCACCTTTGCCATTTATTTCTTGTACTCCAACTGATCTGGATCTTGGGGTACTACCACCACATTCTCTATGTAGGTCTGTTGAGTCTTAAAAATGCCATTCATTTCCATTACACTTTCACTATTATGTCCATTATATCACCTCCATTTCACTACTATGTCACCACATTCATTATCATTGGGCCACATTTATGTTTTTCCAATCTTTATTAATTCTAAGTATTTTAAGTGAATTTGTGGTTAAAAATTAGAAAATAATGTGCATATGCTTATACCTAACAAGTGGGTTGAGATTGTTGACATGTGTAGGTCAAAAGGAGGCTTCTAGAAGACCCTCATGTGGCACTCTAAGGCCAAATTCGAATTTGAGTGGAAAAAATCATGGGATCATGAGGATATGTGTCACATCTCCTAATTATATTGTAACTCTAAGAAGACATGCGTCTTATCAGTTCCTATTTTGATTAGGACTCTAGAGGTAGAGGGAAAGATTCATGGACTCTCATTAATGAGATGACTTCTCATCTTTTTGTATAAATAGGAGATCTCTCTCCTTCATTTGTTAGTTCTTAATTCTTAGCTTGTTAGTTCTTAAGCTTGTTAGCTTGTGAGATGGCTTTGGAAAGCTTTAGAGATCTTTGTTGTACTTTGTAATTTTGAAGAATTTGAATAAAGCTTTGATGTTGTCAACATGGAAGGAGATGTGAAGTAGATGTCATGGAGCACATTAGAATTGTTGGACACCTAATCCTAAATGGGTTAGTGTGGAAGCTAAAGAGACTAAGCAGTCCAAGGGACCTTGGGATGTGAATCCCAACGGTCACCATATTGTACTATAAATGTATATTAATTGTGAATAAAATAGTATTGCATGATTTATCTTTTACATCTTTCTCGCTCCCCATGTGTGTTTAACATGGTATCAGATCCATGATGTGTACCTTGTTTTCTTTCTCAGGGTTTATCTTTTAGTTAAAAAAAAAGAAAAAGATGTTGTTATTCCCTGAGCAGCTGGTCTTCATTACCTTGAATAGTGCTGGCCTAGCCTTCATTACCTGCGCTCTGTCTGTCACACCTGCACTGCCTCTGCCATAACGCATCTGCCCTGACATAATGCGCTGCCTCTGTCACACCTGCGCTGCACCTCATTATTAAACGCTGGTGACATTACTGTACGCTGTTTTGACATTACTGAAACTTTGTTTTGGCATTAACGAAATGTTGTGCTGCTCTTTTCATACCATTGAAACGCCTCTCAGATACGTTGATGCCGATCCCTCTTCCAGCGTTACGCTGCCCTAGTGCTCTTCGGTTGAAGATTGATATTTGTATTGTACGTCGAGTTTATTGATGCATTAAGTTTTGAATGTCAATGAATTTATTCAAACACCCTGTGATTGGTCATTCAAGTTAATTGGTATGGCGTTGGGCTGGTCATTGAACTAAATAGTTAAATTCTGTGAATTGCATTCATCTGCGCGTAGACAATTTTGTGTGTTGATTCTTTGTGCGTTGAACAATGTAAATGCATCGTGGGAATTATGTGTTGAGTGGTGCGTAACAGTTCAGACTCTTATCCTTGGCTATCAGTCTGTAGGCCTATCTTCTGGTCAGCTCCAAAAATAATGTTTTTTAGCATAACGTTTCTCCTTTCTTTGCTAGTGAGGTCACACCCCTAATATGTTCAGGCATAGTGAATGACTTTTCTATCTGCGTATTGGTGTTGTAACGCACTATCCATTACCACAAGCGTAGAAATCAAATGTGACTGTTATCAAGAAGGGAATTTCTGAGGTCGAGAGTTCGGGCCTCTCTCAGATCTGCAAGGATTGATAAACTCATTCATGGTCCTTCTTAACAGTGATAAACTCGATAAACTTGCGCATCTCTTCAGTGGTTTTCCCTATCGTGTTATCAGCAATAACTTCGCACATGAAGGCCAACAGGTTTTCGATGGCCAGGTAGTGGGCAACCTCTCCAACTTCAACTAGTGCACGAGGATCATCCACAAAACCTTTAGCGAACTCATTATCCCACATTTTGACAATATCGGGTGATGGGGCACTAGAGGCATCAATAACATGGTATATGCAATATTGAATCACCAGGCGAAGGATCTTGCCAGAGATTGTAGGCAAAGGAACAATATTTTTGCTACCGAAGTCCTCCATCATCTTTATGGAGCCTGAAGCCGATGCCACCTCTGTCTCCACCTCAAATATTTCGCCATCGCAGCTCTGCAATCTCACATTGTCAGTATTAGTCTTGTTGTTGCTGCTGCTTTCCGCGGCCGTGGGCATCTCTGGTTCACTCATGGCTACGTGAGAGAGATACACTGAACTGCAAGAGATTGGACGGTCGTTGGATCGCAGAATGTTTTAAATGAGTGACTTGAATGAAACCTTTTGGTAGCTAACCATGATTTGGACTATCTCTCCTCGTTATATTCTTTTATGAATTCACTGGAACAATATGGATATAACCATGAGTCTGAATGCATGTTTTTTGACTTGGCATAATGCAATGTCGATTTTCTACATTGTGATGGTTTACTAGAACAGTTTGACTCTAGGGTCTCGGTGGTTCATTATACAGTATTGAAGTTGGAAGTTTATTACAAAATTCTCGTTGGCATTTGATTTTTGGGCATTCAAACATTGTTGTCCTCATCAAAACAGCCTGATTATGGACCATTCATTTGTAGTACTTATAGACTTGCTGCAAGGACTTCTCAAGTTTGAGCCTTCAGAATGTTTGAAAGCTTCAGAAGCTTTGAGTCCGGCCATGCATTGACAATTTTAGACATTGAGCTTATACATAAACAGGTTCAGGTTTCTGTGTGGAGACTTTGGAGAGGAGGAAGTCATGAGATGATTTGTTTCTAGCTGAAGTTTTGGTATAGCCGCATATGGAAACATATATTTCTTTTGGATTTTCATTATGCTGTTGGAAAACACCCTATGCATGAACAAGGTTGAATGTCTCAATTTGTCTTCCACTATTGATCAACACTTTTACAACATTTGCCATTTTATTATTCAAGTCCAAGGGGATGACAAAGCTCATGTTTCTATTTGCAACATTACTGCGGACAGACTTTCAGATTTGATATTTTGAAAAGCTTCTCTGAGTAGTATAATATTGATGCTCTTCTTCTAAGTTACCACAAGTTCAGTAAGTACTGCATAGTGAGATTGTTACTCTTATTAGTGATCTTGGAACCCCAGGCATTAATGATCTTGGTGGACAACTTTCATATGCATTAGGGGTTATTTATATTCTTTAAGTTGCAGTTATTTGGCATTGTCTGATATATATAAGTTTACTTGTACTTTTACATTCTAAGAAAGTGCATTTGTAGTTGAAGCATTGTTTTGAAATGGATCGAATGGATAATGTATTAGAGTTACTGAATACCCTAATACATTCCAGTATTGATGGGATGGTAAAAGTTAGCAAGGATTCTCTCTCTAATATTGAAACCTATTTGCAAAATGCACGAGAGAAGATAGAATTTTTGCAACTTGAATCACAGCTACAGCAAGAAGAGCTACATCAAAATAGAGATCATTTTGAACCTGTTCAGAACATTGAGACAACCACCCATCAGCAGCAAGTAGATAATGTTACAGTTCATTCAAATAAAGCAACAGTTGTACATGCAGATGCAGAAACTCAGTCTGCATTTCCCAAGCCCATCATTAGACCTTGGGAAGAGCTTGTCCACAACAAGCACAGAACTGGTCTTGGATATGACAAGGACTTGTCCTTTCATATTCCAGACTATGCCAAGCCCATTCAGTTTCAGAGTGCTGGATTCATTAATGACAGTTCAGCTCCAGCTTTTCCAGATTCTGCCTCTCTTCCACAGCAGCAACAACAACAACAACAGATCGTGAAATGCCAACACTGTGATCGAGTTGACCATTTGAAAGATCATTGTTTTGATCTTCATCCATGTAAGCACTGTCATAAAACCAGTCATTCTTCACAGAGATGCTTCAGAAACAAACGTCCTGCAAGAACAAAGATTCATCTAGGATGGATTGCTTCTTGGCAATGGGCATCAACAACCAAGAAGATATTCCAAACACATATTAGAACTTGTTCCAGAATATTGAACAATCTTGCAGTTGAGTTTTCTCCATCTTCTCACCTTGTATCTGACAGGGGGGAAATGATGGTCATCTACAAGCTTCCAAGCCACATCAAGCAAGCCTGAGCCACAACCTGCCACACCAATTTCAGAGTTGTAGCCAGAGACAAAGATGCCCGTGAACATGCCTTCAGTTGGCGATCTGGGACAC
>APFE030468352.1:4155-21682 GCA_000404065.3 Pinus taeda | reverse complement strand
AGGTGTTCTGGGTTTAGTTTTCTATTATTGTGGATCTGGTTATCTGGGTGACTTACTGGTACTTGATGATCATTTGATATTTATGGATCCAGTTTTGAAAATTTATGAAAAGTGGTCCTTGAAAGAAAAGAAGTAGGGGGTTGTAGCTCCCTTCCAGGAGAGACTGGAAAACGAGAGAGAGTTGGAGCTCTCTACAGGTTGCAGTCTTTGTACTGGTAAAGGACTGCACCAGTACAAGACCATTGTAAAAGGAGTTTCTGATTTGAAAGAAGATAGAGACATATTGCAGCAGGTGGTTTTCACCCACATTGGGTTTCCACCTTATATCTGGTGTTCTTTGATGTGACTATCTGCTTTTCTTGTTCATGCTCATTATTTATGGTATTGGTATGCAAAAATAATTCAAAGTATAAATAAGGAAGTTTTGGTAAAAGAATTAGATAATACTGATTCACCTGCCCCTCTCAGTATTATTGTCAACATGAGGTTCTTGACACAATATTTGTTAAAGCCCAGGCTGCCTTAAACTATAATATGACGAAATTAAAACGATATTAGATTACCACAATATAATGTCAATTCAATACTTAGAATCTCAATTGAAAAACAGATCATACCTGAAGCTAAGGGAAATCATCCCTTGCAAGAAACTCTACAAGTCGAGGGACCACACCCGCAGCGATAACTTCCTCAATTGGAGGACTGCGTTCTGTCACATATATTTTTTCAGATGGCCATTTCCTAAAGACAAAAAAATATGGTAATAAAGATACATATACTCAAGACTATTACCAATAGAGAGAAGCTTCCTGAATTGAGTTGATGCTTATAACTGCATGGTAGGATCATTAGACCAGAACCCTGCTACCATTGCTTTAAAAAATTTCTCCAAGCTAAGCAGCATTTTCTTGTAGAAACTTGATTATCACTCGATACCCAATCTAGCGATAGACTGCAATAATGTCCAATTTTGGAATAAAGAGATACACCAAGAGAACAAGAAAAGAAAGAAAGTAATTCCTCTTCATAGAAGTTGTGCCAGGATTTATAATCTATGGTGAAAAATGGCATCTTCGTCATGACCTAGACACTTTTGAATCCTTCCATTCACCCCCAAGTCCACCATCAAGCAGAAACCTTATTTTAACAGATCTACTATCGACAGGCTTCCGTTCAAAGTTATGAAGATATTCGTGAAGTCTGGTTATGACTAGCAATTCCATGTGCATTTGGATATGTTTGGTGATAACATCAACATCCTTTCCCAAACTCAACTACCACTCTCATCTGTTGGAGGGCCCGCTTGAAATCATCAATGGGTTTGTCGTAGAATGAAATACCAATGAAGGGAAGGTCGTTTAATTGCAAACCAATAGATTTCCATTCAGAATTGAATAAAAAAGTCACACTAGGAGATTGGTACCCCAATGTGTTTTGGGCCATTTTCCTTCGGTTATGCTCCTTTTGAACTCTTGAGTGAACGTCTCAAGGCAGTTTACTGTGAAATACTCTATCCACTATAAGAGAAAAATGACGTTCCCTTTATCAGGAGGAGAGGAAAGTCCAGGCAAGGCAAGATCTGGTGGTCTTAGAAATGCAATATCCAGTGCTCCAAGCCCATTTTTGATAAATGGCTTGAGATTTGTCCGACTTCTTTTATGATCTCCATCCAAAATATATCTGTAAAATAATGCAGATCCGTGACGAACTTTATGGTATTTTTTGGATCGTTCTCTATGTGTGTAACAGTGTTGAATCCCCAGACTATTTGGATATCTCCTTCTTACTCTTAGTACTGACTGTTTGGATATCTCCTTCTAAGTCTCCAATACTGACAGAGTATTTCTTTGTCAGGTAATAATTCTTGGACAGCCTGATAGGATTGATGAAATTAAATATAAGGGATCTTCTCCGCCAGAATATCTGGTTGCAAAAATTCATTGACACAGTGGACAATATGATTTGTGAAGATGAACATAGGACCCTGTCCTAAACAGGTATTCGACAACCTATATTCATGATAAATCAAGGCTGCGACATAAGAATACAAGGAAGAAAATTTTTAAATGCAACTAATGTCAATTGAGTAACATAAATGGATGGAAAGGTCCAAAATGCAACCTGTTCTTTGACATCATCACTGGCAACACTAAGAAGTTACACAAACTTGGGCACAACTCCATGATCAATCACAACTCTGGTATGCTCTGAGGTTCCTGATGCAATATTTGTTAAAGCCCAAGCTGCCTCAAACTATAATATGACCAAATTAAAACAATATTAGATTACCACAATATAATGTCAATTCAATACTTAGAATCTCAATTGAAAAACAGATCATACCTGAAGTTGAGGGAAATCATCCTTTGCAAGAAACTCTACAAGTCGAGGGACCACACCCACAGCGATAACTTCCTCAATTGGAGGATTGCGTTCTGTCACATATATTTTTTCAGATGGCCATTTCCTAAAGACAAAAAAAAAATGGTAATAAAGATACATATACTCAAGACTATTACCAATAGAGAGAAGCTTCCTGAATTGAGTTGATGCTTCTAACTGCATGGTAGGATCATCAGACCAGACCCCTGCTACCATTGCAGGAAGACTCTCCAACTGTAACATATGCAACATAATCTTAGTAAGACTCCCTTGTTATATTTGCCTATAACATATTTGGGCTTAAGTTAAGTCATTATTTATATGTAATTGATGCACAATTGTAAATAGAAATTTAAACCCATTGCCCTTGCATGTCCCACAGTTGGACATTACTTGTGCAAGTTGCAACATGTTGTGCTGCCTTTAAAAACATGTTATAAAGTAACCAATTTCAAAAAATTGAAATTTCAGCTGAACAACTAATGAGATCATTATTCAATGGTGAATGCAATGGTGTGTGAGGTGACGCACCATAGATCTAGTCTTCCATAACACCAATAAAAGGTTGGGACAAAATTTAAGCACTGTCTTATTTTTATGGAATGAGCAACTCCCTGCTGCCATAGCTTGGCAAAACAAAAGTGATTGTGATGCATGATTCATCTTAGAAGACCCCAAAACTGGGCCACTTGCAATGCCTGACATAGTCTAGCCCAAATGTAATCCTTCTGGAATTTAAAGGAAGCACATCTCCCCATTTGCATAAGTCCGTTTTTTTTGTTGGAAAACAAACTTTCTGGGCACCCCAATTGAATTTGAACTATGTGTACAAGTTTCCAGGATAGCTAAACTGGGGAGATGGGAGGAGGGGTGTTTAGAACAACCAGATCACACCCCCAAACATTTCATGGGTTGGCCAATTGGGGACTCATGAAATAGAACTAATTTACTGCATAAATATGAATTTTTACTGGTTCTAAGTTGCCTTTTTTATTGCACTTTCCTTTCCAGGGGAAGTGGATTCAGCCAAACTTTTTTACCATGTAAAAGATAGTTGCTTATTAGATAGAATTGCAATCAATCGAAAGCAAGAATAAACAACTAAGCACAACAAAACAACCACAACTCAAAGCATTTAAGCAAACTCTACTACAACAACATAAATTAATAAAACATAGCATTTATTACATGAATCTGAAAAACATTACATATTTCAACAATAATTTAGAAAAAGGCATCACTCAACATCAATCTCAAACAACATAAAATGCCATGTTTCACCAACTGCATGATAACTTGCAGTGGAATAGCGCTACTTAGAGGAAAGGAATCCTTTTGGAACATTATATACTATTTTTTGGCAGAATGGTTGAGACAAAAAAACACCCTTGAACTTTAGATGTCAGGAAAATACAGCCTATATTTCTAACACATTGTTGATTTCATGCCTGCCAACAATCCATGATGTTGCTATTGTTAAAAGACAATCCTTGGTTGACTAGGTTATTGCAGTTGTGTTTTAAAGTGCCTATAATGGCACACTACATATAGAATTTGAAACAATTTACAAAAATATTCACTTTAAGGCTTTTCTGCATATGTTTCTGGCAATCCCAAAAGGAAATTTCCGAATCTTTCATATAAAAATTAAATGGGGAAACCAACAAGCAAAGGAAATATCATTATTTATTTTCACAGTAGGCCTCTTCTATGCTTGTAATAGTTCACAGTTAATGTCATACTATGCCTCCTTCCACCATTGCTAGGAACTTGCACTCCACAAGTTGACTCAATCTTCTACTTTCTAGCCATAAAAGCTAAAGGGCCCCCTTGAACACCCCCATACTTCTGCGGTCCAACAAGTGAAACTGGAAGTTCAAAACCATGCAAAGAATACACCTTTGCATATTCTAATATAGGAGCATCAATGTCAACAAGTTTTCCATCAACCTCAGCAGTTTCTATTGCTATGGCTTCCTCTATTTTGGCTGCATCTGCCTCTTTGTTTGCATCAATGTTGTCTTCAGCAACCTTTGCCTTTATATCATAATAATTTTGAGATTGAGTCCAACACCGAGTGAAAGGATCATACTCTGCTTCACCTGCTTTAAGATTAAGGTTTAGAGGCTTGATCTCAAAAGCGTTCTTGAAATTTTCAGCCTTGTTTTTCTTATTCATTTCTACTAGCATCAAGGCTTTTGCATCCTTGCTTTTGCTCTAACGAGAAAGGACTTCTAGTTCCTTCAATCTCACTTTAATTCTCTTGAATTTTGAATAATCATGCCTGCTCTCCGCCAACTCCATCTCTCTTCTAACCCTGTCCTTTTCAGTAGCCACATTCGATGGCCTTTTGGAAGCCAACTTCTTTTCCTGCAACATATGTTTTACAGTTTCTGCAGAATACACAAATTGATTTATCTTTTTTAGCGCATTTATTTTTCCTCAACTTCTGCTCGACTAATCATCCGACCACCACTGCGTTCTACTTCCCGTTCCCAATCTGAAAACTCTTTCTCAAGTGGAGGTGAATCAGACACCCTAGCCATCTGCCATCTTGCTGCACTGCTGTCGCTACCCCAAAAACAATTCAAATACTTGTATGTGGTGCAGTTCTCAAACTTGTATTGTTTTTATCAAGGTCTGTCGCATCAACATTTTTTACCATGCAAAGACGGTAAGTACTCTGTCGTGACCTGGACATTCCTATCCCAATTCTCACAAAGTAGCCCATAATGATATTCTCAAAGAATGGTTTCCAAAGCCGAAATGCCTTGTATTCAAGATAAATCAAGGCCGACAACATAAGAATACAAGGAAGAAAACTTGTAAATGAAACTAATGTCAATTGAGTAACATAAATGGATGGAAAGGTCCAAAATGCAACCTGTTCTCTGACATCATCACTGGCAACACTAAGAAGTTACACAAACTTGGGCACAGCTCCATGATCAATCACAACTCTGGTATGCTTTGAGGTTCCTGACGCAATATTTGTTAAAGCCCAGGTTGCCTCAAACTATAATATGAGGAAATTAAAACGATATTAGATTACCAAAATATAATGTCAATTCAATACTTAGAATCTCAATTGAAAAACAGATCATACCTGAAGCTGAGGGAAATCATCCCTTGCAAGAAACTCTACAAGTCGAGGGACTACACCTGCAGCGAGAACTTACTCAATTGGAGGACTTCGTTCTATCACACATACTTATTTTTTCAGATGGCTGCCTGCATCCCTTCTCTTCTCTTCTTCTGCAAATTATCTTCCCTCTTACTTTTCCTGATTTCTATTAGATTATCCTCTCTTTTGCAGCACGCTTCGTCTGCATCGACTAAAGGCTTGTAATTCTTCTTCCAGACCTCCATCCCAGAATTGGGTCGAAGCGACATGGCTGTAAAAATTTGAAAAACAAAAGATAAAAAAATAAGCAGAGCCAAAAGCCTCTAGAAATTGACAAGTGAAACGCTCGAAATCAATAGATTAAACCCTGGAGAGTATTTCTCTGAATCAATGGCAGATTGAAAATCCGAAAACTCGGTTCTACGGAGATCGGATCTGTTGGTGAATCTAGATCGTAATCGTATTTGGATGTGCGAGCACTCACACCACTATAAGTGTTCAAGACCGAACAATAAGACAGAGAGGCCATTGAGTTGGGAGATAAAAGGATAGTGTGAAGATCAACGACTCAAGTTCGTTCAATCGTCTAACACCACAAATCCACGGTCAAAATTAAAACACGGCATCAACTGGGGCAATTCATTTCAAAAGAAAACGCCTTACGATGTAATTAAGTAAAAGTATCTAGATATTAGATATAAACCATAGAAGTAAGGGCATATAGAATTTAAATAAATTAAAGATTAGATTAAACATTACATGAAAATTACATTAGATATCCCATTTAACATAACATTAAACATCCCAAAAAACATTACATCAAGTTAAAGTAAAGGTTAAAGATTGAAGTATTAAAGCTCAAAGTATGAAGGTTTTAACCGTTAAAGTTTGAAACTTTTAAATATAAAGTAAAAGTATTTAAAGAATTAAAGCTCAAAGTATGCAGGTTTTAACCGTTAAAATTTAAAACTTTTAAGTATAAAGTAAAAGTGTTTAGCTTTTAAATATTTAGGATAGAAGTTTAACCATATAACAATGAAACTTTTAAACATACAGCAAAAGTGTTTGAAAAATTTTACATCAAGTTAACGTAAAGGTTAAAGGTTAAAGTATTAAAGCTCAGAATATGAGGGTTTTAACCGTTAATGTCTGAAACTTTTAAATATAAAAATAAAGTGTTTAAAAAACATTCAATCAAGTTAACGTAAAGGTTAAAGTATTAAAGCTCAAAATATGAGGTTTTAACAGTTAAAGTTTGAAACTTTTAAATATAAAGCAAAAGTGTTTAGCTTTTAAATATTTAGGATAGAAGTTTAAGTATAGAATTTTGAGTTAAAGGCCAAGCATGTTTTAGAAGGCATTTAGGATAGAAGTTTAAATATAGAATTTTGAGTTAAAGGCCAAGCAGGTTTTAGAAGGCATCACTCAACAACAGACCACCTCGTTACGTTTAGGATCATTGTGGAGGAAAATCCAATCCCTTTTGTTGTTTTGTGGACTTTAGAAAGACTTTCGATAGGGTTCGTAGAAAAAACCTTTGGAATAAATTAGAAGAGCTAAAGATTCTTTTCGAGTTGAGAGCTGCTGCTATTAGATTATACGAAAATGTAATTGCCAAACTAAAGAGCAATGAGGGGTGGTCGAAAGATATTAAGTGTAATATCGGAGTTAAATAAGGTTTCCCCCTCTCCCCTACCCTATTTGGATTTACATTGACAAGCTCGAAGGTTATTTAGAAGTAGCAGGATGTGCTGGCACGATCTTAGCTAGGCTAGTCGTCATCCTTCTTTTCTATGCTGACAATATTGTTCTCCTTACAAGGTGTCCATCTGATCTTGATAAGCAACTTAGGCTTCTTAAGGATTTCTGCTCTACCATGGGTATGACTGTTAACACTGATAAAACAAAAGTTATGATTATCAAATTCAAGAAGGACACCTATGCTAATTTTATGGATGATAATAATAACTTGGAGGAAGTGTATTCTTACAAATACCTAGGAATTGATATTCATCACAAGCTCAACTGGAACTAGAGCATTGAGAAAAGGATTAATGCGGGGCGGAAGACTTACTTTGGTTTTGAAAATAATTGTAAAATGACAAACCTCGTAATGTGGGATAAAAAAAGTTCCTCTTTGAAACTTTAGTCACTCCTGTTATCTTATATGGATGTGAGGTTTGGGGTTGCGACATCTCTAGAGAATCCTAGAGAAAGATTGAGCAAATCCAGAAGCGCTTTATAACGCATAACCTGAAAATTAAAAGCAATACACCCTACCCTATTCTCCTTATAGAAGTAGGTCTTTCCCGTATCGAAAGCTTAGCTATGACTAGGCTTATGTTGTACAAGCACAAGCTCAATAACGTAAGTGATCATAGACTTCCCAAGCTAGTTTTAAATTCCAACCAAAACCAACTAAGGCTCAAACGAGCGTGGTATAAAGACACGAGGACCTAGTTAAACCATTGGGAGATCAACGAGAATGATGCATTGTAAAACATTAATAACATTAAAAATATTGTTACTTCTCAATTCAAAGAAAAAATGTGGTGTGAGAAAGATTTAGTGGTCATCAACCCCACCCTAAAAGATCAAAAGTATCTCTCTGTTTTAGCTAGCTCAAAGAAGAAAATTAGTATAGCGAAGATTAGAATGAACTCTCATGAGCTCCATAGTGAATTAGGTCATTGGGCAGTTCCTAAAACACCATGGATGGAAAGAATCTGCCATCTCTGCGATATAGGAACATTGAGGATGAAAACAACCTCCTCTTAGAGTGTCCTGTGTACAACCACATTAGATCTCAGTTTCATAATCTTTGTCGCAATATTGACCTTCCTAGCCTTTTACGATGTCAAAATTATAGCGAGCTTGAGAGGCTTCTCCCCAAGTTTTTTGAGCATAGAAATAAAATATAAATCAAACTAAATAATTTCTTTCTTTAGGTCCGATAGACCAAAGCTTGGTCTCATTAGACGTTAACCACCACCATCATGATTATCATCAAAACTTTAAAATTAAAACTTAAACATTTTAATTTTAAAATTGAAATTTAAGAAACTTAAACATGTCAAAAATTGGAAATATATTTAAGATGCAACTAATGAAATTTAAAAATTAAAATAAAAAACATTTTACATGCCGGAAAAAAATAAGAAAATAAATGGAATTTAAAATAAAATTTTGAAAATTTATTATAAAAAAATAACATAATTATATATAAACATAAAGAAATTAAAATAAAACATAAAATAAATAAAAATTAAATGATAAGAACGTTAATTGAAGTAAAAATAGAAAATAAAGCATATTTTTAAATTTAGTTAAAAGAAAATTAAAGAAAAAAAATAAAACATTAAAAAATTAAAAATACAAATAAAACTTATAAAATTAAAGAAAAAAATAAAAATATTCCAAATTTAATTAAATTAAAAATAAAGGTAAATATTACATTAAATTAAACTAAATGTTAAATATTACATAAGAATATTTGACAATCTCACTCTAGAAGATCAAAAGTATCTCTGTGTTTTAACTAGAAGAAAATTAATATTAGAACGAATTCTCATGATCTCTATAGTGAAACAGGTCGTTGGGCAGCTCCTAAGACACCATGAAGGGAATTCTCATGATCTCTATAGTGAAACAGGTCGTTGGGCAGCTCCTAAGACACCATGAAGGGAAGGATCTGTCATCTCAGTGCCTAAAACACCATGGATGGAAAGAATTTGCAATCTCTATGAGAATATGAACATTGAGGATGACAATCGCTTCCTCTTAGAGTGCCCCACTTACAACCACATTATAAGGTGCCCCGCCTACAACCACATTAGATCTCAGTTTCATTATCTTTGTTGCAATACTAGCCTTCCTAGCCTTTTACAATGCCAAAATTAGCCTTCTACGATGTGAAAATTATAGTGAGCTGGAGAGGCTTCTCTCCAAGATTTTTGAGCATAGGAATAAAATCAAAATTATCCTTTTACGATGTCAATAATAGCCTTTTAAGATGTCAAAATTAGATCTTAGTTTCATAATCTTTGTTGCAACACTAACCTTCCTAGCCTTTTAGGATGTCAAAATTATAGTGAGTTGGAGAGGCTTCTCTCCAAGCTTTTTGAGCATAGGAATAAAATCTTAAATCAAGCTAAATAATTCGTTTCTTTAGGTGGGATAGACCAAAGTTTGGTCTAACTGTAACCATCAACATAAACATCAACCTAACATCTAACATCAACATCAACCCAACATCAACCCCAAACCCACCCTCAAACCAGCCCAACCCAACCCAACCCAACCCAACCCAAATCAAATCAAATCAAATCAAATAAAAAATTACATTGGATTAAATAAAATGCAACAAAATTTGATTTTTTTATGATGTAAAATTTTTAACAACAAACATTTGAAAAATGCAGATATTGTTTAAATGTTGGTTAAAATATGAAATTAAAAGAAAATGACATTAAACATTACACATAAGATTGGGAAGAAAATCTGAAATTAAACATTACATTACATTTAATTTCAAATTAAACATTTCATTAGAATTAAATTAAACATAACAAATTTTTTATTTTTTAATATGTGAAAATTTGAATATTAAAATTTGAAAAATTAGAATATTGAAAAAATAAAAAATTACATTAAAATAATAAAACATCACATTAAACATTAAACGTTATTAAACGTTACATCTAATGTCAAAATAAACATGATATTAAACATTCCATAAAACATGGCATTAAATTGAATGAAACATTTCAATAAAGGTTCGAAAAAAAATAGTTTCTTTTCAAAACTGGAAAACGAAGAGGTCCTTTCAAGAAGGTGTTGCTTCTACCCTGGATAAGCAGAAGATGCCTCGATATCATTAGTGCAGGCAGGTAGAAACTGAAACGATTGAAGTGCGAGGAAATTATACTGCGAGGGCGGGCATCTTTCTGGATGTTGTTCTGTTATGCTTTCCCATAGTCTCCTAGGTAGCATTTTGTGGGTCATTGGCGATTGCTGCTGGATCGATTTGGGGTCAATTTCGGAGATAGTTGGTTGGGTCAGAGATTGTTGCGCGGGTTGAATTACAGAAATTTGGTTTTGTTCGAAGTGAGATCTTCTGGCAAGCACAAACTGGGTTCTATATTGAGCACGTGGATAGATTCCATAATGAAGAAGCTGAGAGATTATTACAAAAAGGTTTCTCTCAAAAATCTGGTAAATGGCATATGGATATTCTATTAGAAAACAACACCTATAATATGGAAGATTTTCTCCTTGCAGGAACATAACTCTGAATTTTTTATTTTTTTTTATCCTTGTTGATGGACTTTTTTTTTTATCCTTGTTGATGGACTACTTCTGCTTGGCCACTGGGCATTTCACAGTGTCCTCCTAAGTGGGGCATTTCACAGTGTCCTCCTAAGTGGGGTTTCTCCTTCGAAGATGGTAACGACCTTTTCTTTTACAACCGGGTTTATAAGTTTCAATTTTTGGGTTGTATCCTATCTTTTCCTGTTACTCTTTCACAAAGCATCCATATATTTAGCTTTCTCTGATCCTTCCTTTTAATGTTTTAGGGGAATATGATTCTTGCTATTACGATTTAGCTTTCTCTAATCCTTCATTCTAATGTTTTATGGGAAGATGATTCTTGCTATTACTATTTGATGTTTACTGTATTTGCTAACTGTTTTTGATTGGCATGTTTTGCCAAATTATTTGTAATTTTTTTTTTTTAGATTTTCCCATGTTATTAATATAAATAGGGTTTTTTTGGTACTGAACAAAAGAACGGTGGGATGCCACTTGCTATGCTTTTCTTCGGTAGCATGAAATGGGAAGAAAAAAAATGTTTTTTACATTTGTTTTTAGTGAACATTTATATATATCTTTATTTTGAAAAAAATATTTATTTTTGGCCAAAGTCAAATAGTACAATAATGTAGGTCTCATGTAGGAAACACTGATTGGGGTTGCAGACCCGGGTTAGTTGAGCCGTTTTTGACAACCTGAGAACAGTCCATCTACCTGGGAAACACTGACCTGGGTTGGAAGGTACACTGACCCGGGTTAGTTGAGCCATTTCTGAACAGTCCATCCACCTGGGAAACACTGACCCGGGTTAGTTGAGCCATTTCTGAACAGTCCATCCATCTGGGAAACACTAACCTGGGTTGGAAAGTACACTGACCCGAGTTGGATACTGAGGTTAGTCGTTTCTAATGGCAACCAATAAATCCCATGCTATTAGGTCATTAATGCTTACCCCATCTTATGCCATGTGATGCAACACCATACCCTGTCCCATGGTATCGCCATGGGCATCCTCGGGCAGTAAATCACCTCCCTACCTCCATTCAATGCCCAAATTCGCACTGAAAATTTCAAATTTCAAATGTTACCTTCCCGCCTTCAGGGTTTTGCGCGGTGTTTTTCTGGCATCCTCGGAATCCAATCCTCATCTTCCTCCGGAAAACCTTGAGGGTTGGCCACAAGAGGTTGTAGTAGCTGAGTCAAAAACCAACATGTTACAAGGGCTCTGCATCCCCCAACACTCTTTTCCGTCACATTGTTGGCGGCATAGTGGAGCAGGGCTTGGGCCACTGCCGTGGGAAGATTTTAGCAAGTAGGAGGGCTTTCGGCGCACACGTGCTCAAATTGGGGATGGGATTTGAACTTCTGATGGTTTCGTGCCATTCTGAGGCACTTTATCTTCTCCTTTTATACTCCAAACATTCCATGCAAGTGGCATATCATTCCTCATTGCAGTCATCTCCTCTCAGGCCAAGGGGTTGTAGATTCTCTTTATTAAGGGGTTTCCAAGTCTCTTTGTCATTATAGTATACTTCAATGTTAGTATCGTAGGGGTGGGATATTGGGAAATCCAGTGTTCAGGCATAAATTTCAATAATCTTTCATTAAATGCAGGGGTAAGAAATTGGTCGAACAATTGAAATTATTGAGGTGCTTCTCATTACGGGCTCTTTATATGTTTGAATGTGTGTTGTTTGACAACAAATTTCATGTTTATTTTTATTGGGTTGATCTCTATCTTCGCTTTCAGTTTGATTTTCTAGATTTCGATTTGGTTCTTAGAGAATTTAAGTGAGATCAGGTTATAAATTGGGTTTTCTTCCCTTGGAAGGTTGGTCAACTCAGTTTTCAAAGTTTTCATCCTTCAAGAGATTGTGAATAATAGACCGGTTAAAAATTTCACAGTCAAGCCCGAATTTCATATGCAAGGCTAAGATTGTAAATTTTCATTTGAATTCATTGATGTGCAAAATTCCACGTGGGTTAAGTCTGTCCAAAGACAAAGGACATCGTATTGGGAAGATTTTTAAATGCACACCATAGAGATTGTATTTTCAATCAAAATTGGTATATAGAACCAATATTTAGAAGTGTGAAATCCATTAGAATTCGGGTAGCCTATCTGGATCCTTTTGTTGGTTAAGCAGGGATCTCTAAAAAAATTTGGTGTCAGAGTAATTTACAGATTGTTTAAAGAACCCTTGTAGGTAGCTTGCAGGTAGAGAGATAGGTGCAATGGTATCAGAGTAATTTACATATTGTTTAAAGAACCCTTGTAGGTAGCTTGCAAGCAGAGAGATAGGTGTAAGGGACCAAGGTGATTTTGTAGGAGCTCTGGAGAGTATTGCATGGACGCAAGGATATGAGATATGTAAATATAAAAGCTATTCTAGTTGATTCTACTAAACTGGTACATATAGTGCAAGCAGAAATGATCCATGCCAATAGAGAAGTAATTTAAGCCAATCATACTGAAATGGCAGATATAATAGTGCAAGACTATTTAATCAATATAAAGAATCTGAAGCAGTAGACAATTTCTAGTCTACATGTGGTAGGCTGTGCAATCTCACCATAAATGAGAGTGGAATCTTCAGCATTTCTTCCAACAACAACAGAACAAAGAATTCACCTTAAGTTTTGGTTATGAAGTTTTGGTTATGAAGGGAAAATTTGTTCATCCCAATGGGAGCTATGGAAATTGAAAGACAAAATCTCCCTAATTCAAATAAAGATGGCAAGAATGAAGAAGGATAAAGTGCATTTGATTAGAGACCAATGTATTTTAGAATTATCTGCTAGGGAATATATGTAAAATATATCACCTGATCGTTGATCAAGCAACATGCTGTAACTATTTTTTGTTGTTGTAATATTCTCAAAATCATTACGTTTAGATTTGCTTGTATTGTGTCAATTTCTATCTATTGTGAGGCAACAATGTCTTTTTTATGGAATGAATATATATACAAAACCAACACAATCGGTAGGAGTTTATACATTTTCAAATAATGACGAGATTTATAATACCATTTCCATTTTACTATTTACTATTTGATGACACCATCAATTAAGAATATGAATTACAATGGAGCTCTCTCAAAAATTTATACTCTCTTGAATTGCCAAATTTAACTTTGCAAAAATCTACATAAATATTTAACCAAAAACATGCCTATCCATGCTAATATAGATTTAAAACATGCCTATCTATGGTAATATAGATTTACTCTTATAGATATTATAACTATTAAATTAAATAAAATTAAAGCATCAAATGATATATATATGTAAATGAATTTGGTACATAACTATTACAACAACTAAAATTAAGTAGATGATAAATGCCATGCATCAATTTGTAATTCATAATTATTACAACAACTAAATTTAAGTAGATGATAAATTCCATGCATCAATTTGTAATAGACCTAGTTGACTTAGATCATGATACATCTCACATTATCCATATTCAAAAATTAAAAAAAAAACATAAAAATTAATTCAATTATGGCTTTATTTTAAACTTATTAGCATTATTATTAATTATAAAAAGAAGTAATGGTATTAAAGCAGAGTTATTAACAATGCTTTTAATAGTGACATTGAAGAAAGTTAGGGTTTTTGGTCATTGAACCTTGCATTGAGACACCCTCCTCTTTCTCCCATTGTTTTTTGACGTGCTCTGATGCAAGCTCGAGGCTGAGTGGGATCATGATGGTTCCTCTCAGAGGAGGGGGATCTGCCCCCTCCTTCATGTCCATCGTCATTGGAGTGCCTCATTCACCTACCACCCCCTCGTCTAACACAAAGGTAAACAACTCAAATCGCTGGCCCTTGGTGTTCAATGGAAATTGTGCATGAGAGGTTGTTACTTTCCAGAAGCAACCAAGAATCCTAAAGTGGTGATCCCCAACAACCGCCTTGAGAAATTTGCCAGTTTATGCAGGATCATGCAATCATTTGTAAATTCATGGGTATTTGGCCCAGAGAAGCAGATATCCTGCGATGGATCCAGATCAAATGGCAACCAAAAGACCCTTTGATCTTTGCCTACATGCCAAGGTTTTTTTCATAGTAATCTTCAAAGATTTGGATGACTGAAAGAAAATCCTAGATAATGGCCCTAATTTTATGAATAGTGCTGGTCTATTTACGAGGCACTGGGAACCCTGCGATAACGTAGAGAGGAATCGTTTTTTAGCTTCCCCTATCTAGTTTTGACTGTATTCTCTTCCAAATGATTTTTGGGAGATGGACATTTCTAAATCAATCAACAACTCCATCCAAAGATCAAAGTGATCCAATCAGTGTATAATGTTGGTATAACGAACACACTGAGAGCTTTTTCTTCTACTAGAAACAAGATCTTGCTGAAAACATCCCTTTTATCATAGGCATACAGACAAAGTGGATGCGTTCAATGATGCTAAAATATTCTCACAACAATATAATCTCAATGGATTCAACATTTAGTACAAATAAGTACGGGGTGAGTACAAAATTACCCTAAATCTAATTCATTTATTCAATACCATTTTAATGCTTGTATCTTATATAAATATAATTATGTACTTTGTAATGTAGTATCAACTTTACACTTTAATGGCCTTCGACAAACATCACAATGGGGTTCCAGTAGCTTGGGTGATATCATCACACAATACTATAGTTGATATTTGTAAATGGATGTCGACTCTCTTTTCCATTGGGAAGAAAGAGCAACCAGATTGGCTTGTTAAAGCCTTCATTACAGATGATGCTACTGCTAAAATTGAAGCATTAAGGTGATGTGTTTAGTCTTTTTATAAGAGACATAAAAATATTCTTAATGTATATTCTCTCTAAAAATTATGTTATTCCACGTCTTCAATCAACTGTACAATATTATTATGTGTGTGGCATGTTCGTCGTCCATGGTTGAAGAATGTTGGAAACAAAGTCTAAGGAAGGGAAAACCAAATCCGAATTTTCCATGCTTTAGGAGAAATCATGCACACATGTGCATATGATGAATCTATAAAAAAGGCAGTTGAAAATTTATTTGAAGGATTCTGTGACCATACAAAGTTTTTGGAATATTTTAAAACAACTTGGTTAGCCAAGAACAAAATATGTAAGTTTCTTATAAATGGCTCTAATGACTCTTTTCTGCATGTCATATGTATAGTTATTAATTCATAACCAATAAATTTCTTTCTACAGATATGTGGGCAAAAGCGTACAAAAATTTTCCGCATTCCAATCAAAATAAAAATAATGCAATTGCATCTTACCATTGGTATATAAAGCAAAGGTACCTAAGTGAGAAAAACAATGCATGCCATAGGCTTGTTGATTGGTTGATTTATGTGTTGTTGACAAAGGTTGTATTATATTACAATCATATGCGATATTTAAAAGAAGCTGATTTTGTACGACCCAGAAAAATTGAGGAACAATTGAATTCATCTAGGTGTAGAGCTAACCAAATCCAAAATGAAGATTGTGTGCCTGATGAAAAGAGTAACAACGATTATTGGGTTTGTAGCCAAAATAACAATAGTTGTGATATTTGGTACAATGTCAAATATAAAGATTCCAATCTACACTTTTGTAATTGCAAGTGGGCCTTAAATGGAAACATCTGTAAACATGTATTGAAAGTTGAGATGTTGGCAAGTAACATTAGTTTGGGTGAAAATGTATTCCCTAATGTCACTAATCCTACTACAAAAATTCCTAGAATTTTATTTTATTTGAATGAATCACCTATATTGGGCCCAGAAATCCAAACAAAGCTTCTACCATGCTTTGATTCTCCTCCCATTCTAAATTATCATAATGAAACAAGCATTGATGATTTAGATAATTTCTCATATAATGTTGAAACGACCAATGTACAACTAGATAGTGCATTATTTGAAGATGATGAGATGAAACGTGTTAACTCATCAACTCATGAGAAATTGAGATCCATAATACTTACAAATTTGGAATAGGCATATGGATTAAACAACCTGGTAGACAAAGTATGTGAAGAATACTGTTACACAGTAAAATGTCACCGCCATCATCTCAATCTCCCTACTGTGCCGTAAAACCACGTTCACCTCACTTATGCCCTCTGGAATGGCTAAAAACCCTCTTTGCCTAAGTTAATTGAATCATCGCGTCCGTTCATTAAATAACCGCGCTGACCAGCGGAGGCTAGTGTAATTGATGCGCTGCCAGCGCGGAGGCACACGTGTTTTCCACGCTGGTCAAATTTCACGGACAGCGCGCCCTCCGCTTGTACTATTGTGCGCTGACCAGACCTCTTCTATAATTGATCTGTGATGCCAGCGCACCAGCCCAGTTTTGCACCCGCGCTGATCCTGTTTAGGCGAGTTTGTTCTAACAGCCAGCCTTCCAGATGACTCCAGACTTGGCTGTTAGCATTGTTGAGGTCGCTATCCTTTCTCTGGCATGTCTGTTCGACTGACCATCCACTTATCTTGGGGGAAAGCTCATCCTTTACCTATTCATGAAGAATCCTTCTCCTTTATAAGCCTCCTCCATTTCCCATGAGCAGCTAGTTTGGAACATATAGACTTTGATTGAGGAATTCTTAGTGCATTAGTGCTGCTCTTTGTAGGCATTTGGTGTGTTTTGTGAGGATTGCTTTAGAGCTTGAGGAAGGTTATAAGTTTGTTGCCTTGTATGTGAGAGAGAGACCTCTTTGACTTG
>APFE030468342.1:6639-46482 GCA_000404065.3 Pinus taeda | reverse complement strand
CATCTTATCATCCTCAATATGATGGGAAAACTAAGATAGTAAACAAATGTTTGGAAGGATATCTTTGTTGCTTTGTATATGATAAACAGACACAATGGGTCAAATGGTTGCCTCTGGCTGAATGGTGGTATAACACTTCCTTCCATACTGCAACAAACATGACCCCATTTATGGCACATTATGGATATCAGCCACCATCCATCACATCATATTTAAGAAAAAATTCTAAGGTTCAAGCAGTGGAACATCACATCGAGCATCAACAACAAGTTCTCCAACTCTTAAAGGATAACCTTGTGTTGGCACAAAATAGAATGAAACAACAAGCATATCAACATCGTAGCGAAAGAAGTTTTGATGTAGGTGACAGGGTATTCCTACGACTACAAGCATATAAATAAATGTCCCTCAAGAAAGCTAAAAAGGATAATAAATTATCACCAAAGTATTATGGTCCGTACAAGGTGTTGCAAAAGATTGGTATTATGGCATACAAATTGGAGCTTCGTGCAGCTTCTCGAGTGCACCTAGTTTTTCATGTTTCATGTTTAAAGAAGGTTATATGTGACAAGCTCCCAGTTCAAACAATATCGCCAGAACTTGATGGGGAAGGAAAAATTAGATTGGAACCGGAAGCAGTCATAGAAACAAGAACTCGACAGCTACGAAATCGATCCATTTCGGAGTATTTCATCAAGTGGAAGAACTTATCCGTTGAAGATTCCACAAGGGAGGATGAGAATTTTATACAGAAGCATCCAAAACTACTCAAGCGTTGAGGACAACACTTTTTTGAAGGAGAGGGGCATGTTAGGTCCCTATAATACTAATGACGCCCCCATTACTATTGTATTTGTATCCCTTATTAATATTGTTGTGCCCCATAGAATCCCTCTATTGTTATTTTTGTGCCTTTATATTATTATTGTTAGGTCAGCTTGGTTATATTGTGACTCTTTAGACTCCTATATATAGAAAGGAGGTTTTGTCATTTGAATCATCCAAGAATTGTTCATTTATGTAATGTAAATGAGGTTGCCCCCTTGAAGAGGCTGAATTCTAAGGTGTTGATCTATCTTTTCTATCTTTTGTGAGTTGGTCCCAAAGAAATATCCCTCCTCCTTGAAGCCGACATGATTGTTCCTAAAGCCAACTTGTACTTTCATTATATTTCAACATTTATTCATCATTTTTTCTTCTTGTAGACTTTGTTGGTGCTAGGAGAGGATTTGACCATGCTTGAAATTATTTCCTTGACCTTGTATGATGACTTACATGATGTAACATGCCCTCAAAGGGTTTTTTTCATAATTACATTTTAACTTTGACTCTCTAGAAGAACTTCCAAATGTGCTTAACCTATTTTCAATGAGCAAGAAACTCGTTGACAAATAATACAAAAATAATTTCTCTTTTCTTGAATAAGTATAAGTATCGAAATTACATTTATCAAGACTGAACCTAGTTACATTTTCTCCAACTAGGGAGGTATTCATACACCATTACAAGGTGTTTGGAAATTTTCAGTCTTGAAGAATTCACAAAAGAGAAACCAGATTAGAAATCCATTTGTTATATCATCATATCCATCAATGTTGTCATAATGAAAGGACTTGACTAACATATCTATCTCTTCATGAGACCATGAGCCACAATTATTGTGAGACCAATGACTTATAGACACCTTCATCATTGTCTCTCAAGGTACATATGCACCCAGGTGTTCTCGAGTATAACCTTCTAGGAATATTCTTATATTGGGTTCCCAACCGTAAAAGAATATCATTCCTCTTTCCTACTCTTGTCTTGGATACCCTGCACATCCTCAAAAAGTATCGGATTCCAGATGATTACCTAATGCTCACATTATTTCCCCCCATGTGAAGAAAAGAATTTTGTGTCTATCTTGTGTTCACATTCCATTCATGGCCTTCATCTAAACTTACCGCTGCAAGGCCCATGAAAAAGAAAACACAATTATTACTCCTTTGTAGTTAGAGGTGATTCAAAACTCCCTTTTGATCATGGACCTGTCAGATCTCCCTCTTAACTGGGGACTCTTTCCTTCATCAGTAGCTTCTTCTTCGTGGGTCCTTTAGCTACATGATCTCCTTCCTTTCTTAATGTCATGAAGTCTTCAAATTAACTTTTTCTTGGTAGGGCACCATCCATCCATCACTTTCCTTCTTGGATTTTCATGTCATTGTTTCGTGAAAAGTGACTATCAAGTTCTTCTTATAATCTTAGCTACTCCTTTTTCATCTTTTCCATGCTTCAGAATGTTCTCATCGTGGATGCTCCATTGTACGTTCTAGGTTACATGCTTTGACCTAGTAGCCCATCATGACTTCAGCATGATATTGCTTCAACATTGTTTTTACTTTTGTTGGATGGCTTCTTCATCATGGCATATTCATAGATTAGAATCAATTATATGCACCTTTTATATCTCCAAGGCACTTATAGGTGTCAAGGGTCCCTTCTTCCTTCATTAGAGTTATCCTGCCTCATTTCAGGAGATATATTTCTAGGCATTTTCTCAAATAGTGATTCTAGGTGATCATGGTTTTCTTCACATGTTTGATCTCTTTCTTCATTTCCTTCTTCTCAGATAGATCGGTCAGCCACCTAATGCTTATTGCGGAAGAATTCCTTCATCCCTTGCTTTCTCAACTTGTCAGCATTTATTCTTGCTTCTTACTCATTAATCTTAGGCTACTTATGTGAGCATGTTCTTTTGTTGACCTTCTTTCCATCATGTCACATGCCCTCAAGCATATTATTGATGAAAAACATCCTTTCATGCTTGATCATGCTATAGAAATATACCCATGATTCAATAATATACAAATGATGACATGACTTAAACGTTTATGCGTACATACCTCATCTTGATCCTCGTTGATCATTATTTTGTGTAGTCCTTCTTACTTCATCTTAGCATGCCTGCATGTCATCCCTTTTTCTTGAATCCCATGAGTGGGATTCTGAATTAGACATTTGCCTTGGTCCACGAACCTTCTCTTGAGGATTCCATCATAGGATCTTAAGGATCCTTGCCTTGCAAATGTTTCCTACCTTTGATGATTTACATATTCTAAGATTCTTGTCACGTTCAAGTTTTCTTCCATCGTATATGAGGTCCTATTCTAGATATTCTCCTTCTACATGAATATCTTTGATCTATGTTTTCCATGCTCCTATATTATAGAAGATATTTCTACTTATGCATTTTTTTTCTTCTCATAAATGCTACATCTATATGAGTGTCTAGAACCCCATGTACACCGTGTTTCTAGATTCGAGAGGGTAATTCTAGCCATGCAATTTAATTTATTTCTACATGCTCCTATTCTATTGAAAACTTTGAAAGAAGTCTAGAAGGGAAGAGTTTGAGCTAACCATAGTAGAGATCTCGAGGATCATCCTTCTTTGATCCTTTCCTTCCTTGTCCACCTCTTGAGTTATATTAGCTTCTTATTTCTTTCTCTTGTTGTTGTTGTCCTTCTTAAGCTTGGGGCAATTGCCTTTTTAGTGTCCATACTCTTGGCATCCAAAACATTGGATCTTGGACATGTCTTTGTTGTTTGTTCTTCGTGGACCAAACTTACCAAATTTACCTTTTCTTATGGCCATGCTAGAAAATGCTTGCTCCTTTGATCCTGTTAGCTCTGCTACATGATTGCTGATATTCGAAGGCTCAGAAGTAAGCTCGGTCCTCGTTTCTTGCTCAAAGGAAGCCTATGACTGGTCATTCTTCCTCCCCTTTCACTCCACTCATCCTCCTCTCATCCCCATTTCACGGACGTGTTGTTAAAAGCCATATAAAAAGCCTTTTTCTCTTAAGCCCAAGTAGAAATCCTAAACCCTCATACAACTGTCTTCAAGCGACCATGCACCTTCATAACCCTTTCACCCGTAGTCACAGCCGTTGATCACCGCACCCTAATCTAATGGTCCCCGCCACATTTAATGAACAACCTGCCCATTTGTATCCACACCATCTGATCATCTCCACTGTGATCAGATGACGTTCACTCTCCCCGCACCCGCAAACCAACAACATGATAACTTGCGATGAAAAGTGGTTTCGCCCATTCCCCGCCGTCACGCGTCACACATTGAATGGGATCGCGCGCCCTCGTACCTTTACCACCCACCATCTGAAAGCAGTGCGATCAGTACCTCCCATCACCGAAACCATTTTTCCTCACCCATTAACCCCTGCACGTCTCCTTTGTCCAATTACCGTTGGATCTGTCCACCTAAGATCCAAAGGCTCACGATTGTCTGCTCTCGCTTCCTCCCAATACCTCCCGCCAAGCAATCTCGGCCATCTATTCGTTTGATCCAATGGCTGATATCCCTCCCCCAACCTGCTCGTACATCTGCCATGAACTCCTCTCACCCTGACCATTCCATGCTCCCAAATTGACAAAGGTGACCTGTCTACCTATACCCGGTGCATTTGCTCCTCAACCACCACCTTCAACAGATAGTATGGCTGAGAAAGAAAAGGACAAGGCCTGAGTAGGCGAAGGTATTGAATAAGTTATAGAATTTAATTCTGCACGATGCTCCACCCGCCCAAGAGGACAACAAGTGCAGGAAAAGATCACATTTATACGCTACATCAAGAAATCACACTCAGAAGTTCCTCTAGGTAGTTAAAGTGGTTGGTGGTCAATTATGACCCCCCCCCCCCATACATAGAATGGTCGAGTACCTTTGTATTCAAACTCTATATATACCTAGAAATAAGATGTAATCAAGGTTGATGGTTGTTTTTTGATGTAAGGTTCAACTTCTAGAGACTGTAACTACTTTGATACTTGCAACATCTCGTCTTCATTTTCAGCTAATACAAGCTTCTTTTGTTGTTAATTGCTCAATTTTCACTTCTATTCTGTTCTAGGTTGTGCCTGTTATGCAGTTTTCATGAAATCTTGATGCCTAGCATTAGAGGAGCTATCATCCTACCTCTGTGTTAAAATCTTGTAGATATCAGTGAATGTGTTATTTAGGTTTCTGTTCACTTAGTGCCAGAGAGTTGTCATCCTGTCTGTGCATTAGGAAATAGATTTGTAGACCTCTTTACTGGTTGCAGTCGGCCATCACATGGTCTTTTGCATCTGCTAGTGTGGTCAATATTCTCCACATTCACCAAATCCCTAAACTGTGACTAATTTTTGGTGTAAAGCCTTGTAGTCTGGGGGTGTTCATGCATGTCTGTAGCTAAGTATAGTAGAAGTGGTTATCTGGCTTGAACAAGCATCATTCCTTCCATTCATCCATTTCCAACATTAAGTTGAGTTTGTAATGTTCCGGAGCATCTCTGAGCTACAACCTAGGAGAGTTTCTTGGGGTGATAACATTAATTGGTGCCGTTGTCGGGGAAAGGAGAATTGAAGCTCAGCTTCCGTGGGAAAATGACACAGTTCCAGTTTTGATGATAGACAAAGTCTGGACACATTTATGGTTGTAATCATCTATCTGGTGACTCTACTGGAGGACCAACCTTTGGCGACTCCACATCATAGTCCTGGCTGAGTTTATGAGGCATACTCGGAGAAATCCTCAAAAATCACCAGCAGACCCAATGCCTGACCCTGAGAAGATTGCTAAGTAGAAGAAAACTTCAGTGAAAGGAGCATCAAGATCAGGTAAGCCTAAAAAATCTCATGTATCTCTGCAAGAGAATATTATAGCTGATAGTAGACAGTTTGAAGACCCAGAGCCTAGCACTGCTAGTGAAGAAATACCTTTAGAGATTCATAAATCTCCTCATTCGCTCTGTTCCCCTTTGGATATCAGTCCAAAGAAAGCATCCCATACAGTCCATCACATTCCTTTGACTCTGTCATCTGTTTCATTGTTCCCTACCACTCAATCTGTAAGTATCCTTCCACCTACCCTAGTCATGGCAGGCCAGCAAGCTCCCACAAAGATGGAAAGAATCATAGCTGCTAGGTATGAACCCCTCGTCTTGCCTGTTCCTTTGAATGCCATGCCTGTAGGAGAATACCAAAAATACATGCCTAAATTTACTGGTACAGAGGGAGTAACAACTGAAGAACACCTTGAGTCATTTTATAGTTATGCTGATAACCTAGACATCAGTGAAGACGATGTTTCCATGAGAGTTTTTGTCTAGAGCCTTGATGGAGAGGCTAGAAAGTGGTTCAAGGAATTGACCCCTAGGCCTGTAGCAGACACTGAAGCCTTATATGATGCATTCTTGAAGCATTGGGGGGATAATAAAGACCTGCTATACTATCATACTGAGTTTGGTAACCTAAAGAGGGAAAATGGGGAATCATTGTCTGATTTTAATAAGAGATTTAACTGTATGTATAGGAAGATACCAGCTGAAGTAAAGCCTACTCCCACCTCCACCAAACTCACCTATGCTAATGCTTTTGAATCTGATTTCTGCCTACTATTGAGAGAAAGAAGGTGTGCCACTTTAGCTGATATGCAAGATGCGGCCCTGAAGTACAATCTAATATTATGGCTGTAGAAAAGCTCAAAAGTCATGATGATAGAAGGAGGCAGAGAGGTGAGCCTTCTTCTTCCTCTGCTTCATCTTCAAAACCCAAGCTAAACAAGATGACTAGAATGATAGAGTCATTGGCTGTTGAAATATCTAAGCTAAAGGTTGTTGGAAATAATACTAAGAGGGGGGGTGAATCAGTATTATCAAGTTCTTTTTAATAAATCTTCATTAATTACACTTTGAATTATTTTTGCATGTCAGTACCATAAAATAATGAGCATGAAAAGAGAAAACAGATAGTCACACCAAAGAACACCAGATGTAAGGTGGAAACCCAATGTGGGTGAAAACCACCTGCTGCAATATGTCCCTATCTTCTTTCAAATTAGAAACTTCTTTTACAAAGGTTTTGTACTGGTGTAGTCCTTTACCAGTACGCAGGCTGTAACCTACAGAGAGCTACAACTCTATCTCGTTTTCCAGTCTCTCCTAGAAGGGAGCTACAACCCCCTACTTCTTTTCTCTCAAGGACCACTTTTCATAAATTTTCAAACTGGATCCATAAACATTAAGAGATCATCAAGTACAAGTAGATCACCTAGTCAACTGCAGTAACCAGATCAACAGTAACAGTAAACTTACACCCAGAACACCTTATCAATAGAAAAATTCAGCCAACAAAATATCTTAAGACAGATATGCAGTTTTTCTTTATCTGGTCTGCGTCTGTACGCACTTTTCTTTCTGCTTTCCTGCGTATACCCGTAGAGACCCTTCTGCCACCCCGCATACCCACGCACTGTTTCTTCAATCACACTGCGTACTGTAACTGCTGACACGCACCCATAGACACTATCGCGCTGCATACAGCTACTGTAGCCACGCACCCATAGACGTTATTGCGCCGCGTACCTATGCACCTGCTGCTTCTTAAGGGCCACGGAATTTTACTGTGCCTACGCACTTGAACTTCTGTCGCACTGCGTACCCACGCACTTCGCCTTCTTCTGCTCAGCGTACCCATGCACTTGCATCGTTAATCACCTGCGTACCTCTGATTAGGGCCGAACTGACAGTCCCCCAGTGTGCCACTGATAGTCAGCTGTTCAGATCTGATCATGCGCTCGAGAGATTATCCTTCATAGATTTGCTTTTAACTTTACTGGAATAATAACCCGATATTTTCCGATCTTAAGATATTCAACTTGCAAAAGATACTTAGCCAAGAGATCTCCTTTGCTTTATATAGGCAAGCGCTTCCTAAAATCATGGATAAATACCATAGATAACCAATACAAGGGGCCTAAAAACATGGGGCTCAATAATAGTAATATAAAGCAATACCAGGGGCCAAAACCATAAAATCAAGAACGGTGGGCTAAATACCACTAGCCAAACATAAGAAACCCCACGAGAGCGCACTTTACTGCCTTGAAGTGTGTGCACTGGGATCCACACCTTCTGAACGGGTAACCTGCGGGTATGACTGCACCTCCTGTATGGGTAACCTACGGGTCCACACCTTTTGAACCATTCACCTGCGAGCCTCTTAATTTCCATCATTTTGAGAGCCTGAACAGACCATTGCCACTTGAGTGAGTTGCCATCAAGTACAACACTTGTATCATAGAGCCATACCAGAATAATAATGCCAACAATCTCCCCCTTTGGACTTGATGGCATCCTCAAGATCCTCAAGATCCTCAATGTCATTCTCTCCCTTTGACATCAAGGGCAAAGGGTTATGCTCCCCCTAAGAACATGCTCCCCCTGAATATGAACCAGACCTGCAAAGAAGAACCATAATCCACCAAACACCATAAATGACTATGAAAGAGATAGATACATATTGCAACCATGTTTAGATCAGCATCCAAGTTCTTCTTCTATGCTCTCATAATGCCAACAATGCATTATATGTGCTCCCCCTGCACCTGTGCCATCGATCTGCAACCAATCCATCAACCAACAGATGTACGCGTATACCACGTATAGACCTCGCGTACAACCAACAGATGAGATTCAACAACAAGATGATGCATCAACAACCCCCAGCTTTCGCCTGAGGTATTCAAAAGTCTCCCTGGGCAGTGGTTTGGTGAGTATATCAGCAACTTGTTAACTAGAAGGAACATACTCAAACTTGACCTTTTGTTCAAGCACTTGCTCCCGGAGAAAATGATACTTGATCGGTATGTGCTTGGTCTTTGAATGCATGACAGGGTTCTTTGAAATGTTGATTGCACTTGTATTATCACATAGGATAGGGATAGCTGGTGTACAAGTGATTCTAAGGTCCTACAAGGTCTGTATCATCCAAAGAAGTTGAGTGCAACAAGATGCAGCAGCAACATATTCTGCTTCAGCAGTAGACAAGGCAATCGAACTCTGTTTCTTGCTGAACCAAGATACTAATCTAGAGCCCATAAAGAATGCACCACCACTTGTGCTCTTCCTGTCATCCATGCTTCCGGCCCAATCTGCATCTATATAAGCATGAAGTGTGAGATTTGTATCTCTAGGATACCATAAGCCATAATTTTGAGTCCCTTGAAGACATTTGAAAATTCTCTTCACAGCCTGAAGATGAGTTTCCTTCGGATTTGCGTGAAATATTCCAACTATTCCCACTGCATGCATGATGTCTGGTCTGGCACCTGTCAAATAAAGCAGACTTCCAATCATAGATCTGTAGGTTGGTAGATGCACTGCTGCTGATTCGTCATTTGCACTGAGGTTGCATCCTGTTACCATGGGTGTACATACAGGTTTTTCATCTTCCATGCCATATTTCTTCAAAATCTGCTTGAGATACTTGGTTTGAGACAAGAAGATCCCTCCTTCATTTTGTTGGATTTGCAAACCAAGAAAATATGTCAGTTCTCCAAGCAAGGACATTTTGAATTCTTTCTGCATTACCAAGGCAAAGTTTTGACTCGTAGCTTCTTCATTGCTGCCAAAGATATTGTCATCTACATACACAACAAGTATTAGCAATTTATCATTTTCATTTTTTATATAAAGATTGCTATCTGCTGATCCTTTTGAAAAACCTTGTTGACGAAGATATTTGTCCAAGCGATAGTACCAAGCCCTTGGAGCTTGTTTGAGACCATAAAGCGCCCTTTTCAGTCTGCATACAAGATTTGGATCATTTCCAAGAATGAAACCATCTGGCTGCTCAATGCATACTTCTTCTTCTAAGTCTCCATTCAGAAAGGCTGATTTCACGTCCATTTGAAATATTTTGAACTTTTGAAAGCTTGAGAGAGCAAGGAACATTCGGATGGCCTCAAGTCTTGCAACAGGAGCAAAAGTTTCTTAAAAATCTATTCCTTCTTGCTGCGCATATCCTTTGCAAACAAGTCTGGCCTTCTTTCTATTTATTTCCCCATTTTCATTCAACTTATTTTTGAAGACCCATTTTGTCCCTATAACATTCTTATCCTTTGGTCTAGGAACCAACTCCCATGTGTTGTTCTTTTCGATCTGCTCAAGTTCTTCATCCATTGCTTTGACCCAACATTCATCCTTGCATGCCTCTTTCACATTTTGTGGTTCAGTGGAAGAGAGTAGTGCCAAATAGCTTGAAGATTCCATAACTGTTCCTCTTGTTTGTACACTTGCTTCTTTCTGCCCCAAAATCTGTGATTCTGGATGATTCTTCTGAACATATCTAGATGGATTCTTCTCGTCTATCCTTATCTGCTCCTCTAGTTCTTCTTGATGTTCATCTTCTTCTTCATCATTCTGTCCTAGTCTTTATTTTCTTCGATATCTTCATGATTTACTTGGCTAGGAATGTATCCCTTCTCATCGACCACTACATCAATGCTGTCAACAATTCTTCCAAGTCTTTTATTGTAGCACTTGTATGCTTTGTTGTGTGGAGAATAGCCAAGAAGAATGCCTTCATCTGCTCTAGGTTCAAGTTTGCAAAGTTGCTCATCAGTATTCTTAATATAGCACTTGCTTCCAAAGATTTTGAAGTGCTTTACCGAAGGAGTCTCACCATACCACAGCTCATGAGGTGTTTGGGTGCTGTTCACTCGGACATTTGTTCTATTGAGAATAAAAACCGCAGCATATGCAGCTTCACCCCAGAAAGTTGCAGGAGTTCCAGACTCATCAAGCATGGCACGAGCCATTTGTTGGACTGTTCTGTTCATTCTTTCCACAACTTCATTTTGCTGAGGGGTTCTAGCTGTAGAGAATTCCCTTCTTATCCCATGTTCTTCACAAAAATCAAAAAATTCATTTGAGGTAAACTCTCCACCTCTGTCGGACCTGAGGCTCTTAATTTTGTAACCTGATTCATTTTCAACCAAAGCTTTGACAGATTTGAATTTTTCGAATGCTTCATCTTTGTGCTTGATAAGACCTAACCAAACGAACCTGGAGAAATCATCAATGAATAGTATCAGGTATTCTTCTCCTCGAGGTGTCCTTTTCCTAAAAGGGCCACAAACATCTATATGACCTAGCTCAAGAGGCATGCTAGCTGATCCTTCCCTTTCCGGAAAGTTAGTTCTGGTTTGCTTTCCAAACTAACATGATTTGCATATGGTGTTGTCTGGAATTTTGATATCTGGAAGACCACGAATTGCCTGGTATTTCCATGCTTTCCTTATTTGTGAAAAGCTTAGATGCCCCAACCTCTGTTGCCATAACTAGTTTTCATCATCCTTTCTTAAATAGCATTGTTGATGTCCTTCTTCTACCTTTGATCAGTATTTCACCTGTATCAAGATCACGAACCCGACATCCATTTGATCTAAATATTACCTCAGTACCTTGATCACACATCTGGTTGACACTCAAAAGATTATGCTTCAATCCATCAACATACAAAACATTTCCAGCTTTGACCTTTTCCTTTAACTGAGCAGTGCCTTTTCCTTTTATAGCTGCAGATGTATCATTTCCAAAAGAAACTTTCTTTCCCTTTTCTAAAGCAGAATATGATTCAAGTTTGTCTTTATCACCTGTCATATGCTTTGAACATCCACTGTCAATGTACCATAGATTTTCATGTCCCTCTGCATAAAAGGCTATCCCACATCTTTCTGTTTGTGGTTCCTTTATTCTCCATGTTTTGGTATTTGAGGGTTGTTCCTTTGCTTGCTGAAACCTTCTCCTGCATTCAGAATCTTCATTACCAAAGTTATTGAAAATAGAACATTCAACTTCATTTTCAAGAGCTGAAAAATTGTTATAGGTCCTCTTTGAAATTCTAGTCATACTTCTTTGTTTCTGAGCTTCTCCAGTCATGATTGTTTTATATGCAACACATTGAGCTGCTTTGTGACCAAAGTTATGACAAGAGAAACACTCTCCATTGAATAAACTTCTGCGGTTATCAAATCTACTTGCCACATGATTGTAATTTCTATTGATATCCATTCTTGAAACAAATTGAGAAGATTTTACCTGTGGCTGGTTGTAGCTTTTGTTCACCTTTAAGACGGATTGCCCCTGGTTCACCTGATAGTCTTTGTTTTCTCTTGATGTAATTCGTCCCTGCTTTACCTGGTGATCTCCATTGACTTTTTTCTCATTCCTTCTTGCTGCATCAAGATAACTCTTTGAGGTGGATGCTTGAGAGGTTTCTCAATTATACCCCAGACCTGTCTTGTTTAATGGAGAACGCTGTACCTTGATGATCTCATCCAGAGTTTCGGATCCTTTGACAAACTTAAGATTAATAGCCTTTGTTTTCTCAATCTCTTTTCTAAGACCAACAATTTCACCTTCTAACTTTTCAAGATATTTTCCTTTCATCCATTTGAAATTGTAATATCAATGATCATTATTCTTTCTTCTATACATGTCTGAGTCTAGAAAATTTCATCATAAAAACTATCCACATCTATAGCATCCATGTAATCATCATCTTCAAATGCCATCAAAAGTTTATAGTCATTACCTCGTTCATCTTCATCACTATTTGATAGACCGTCACTGTCTTCATGAATGTAGTAGCTCTCCTTATTAGCATTCTGTTTCTTGTTCCATCTAATAGGTTCCTTTCCCTTGTCGATTTTATCCTTATGAGGACATTTGGCAGCATAGTGACCTACTCTTCCACAAGCAAAGCATTTGAAGGGCAGCTTACCTCTGAACCATCCAGTACCTCGTTGAAGATTTCTGACAAAATTTGATTCTCCTAATTCATAGTACTCTCCTTTGCCTTAAGCCTTGAAGGCAGCTTCTCTCCTGTCAGAAGGACCTCCTTTCCTCATTTCATAAGTAGTTAGAATTCCATGCAATTGTGACATTTTAAGATGTTGGAGATTTTCCTTTTCTTCTATAGCAGAAACTTTAGATTCAAACCTAGGTGACAAAGATCTCAGAACTTTTTCAACCACAACAGCTTCTCTTATTTCTTCACCCAAATTTTTCATACAAATAACAATCTCATCTACACGAAGGAAATATTTAGCCACACTCTCATCATTATACATCTTGAGATTTTCATACTAAATCCTGAGGGTTTGAAGTTTTGCATGTTTTACCTGATCATCTCCTTCATAGCTCAGAACGATTTTGTCCCATATTTCTTTTGCGGATTTATACTGCATAACTTTCACAAATTCTGATTGAGATAGGCATCCTAGAAGAGTATTGACTACCTTTGCATTTGTTTCATATTTCCTTTTCTCTGCTGGATCTGTAGGAATAGCTGATGGAAAAGTATACCTTGTTTCTATGATGTCCCAAACTTCAGTACCCAAAGATTGAAGATAGGCAGTAACTCTTACCTTCCAATATACGAAGTTTGTCCCATCAAAATTTGGTGGCCTGATCGATGCTTCCCTCTCATAGTTGCTCATGATGATGGATCTTCCTTCAAGCATTCAAGCTCCTTTAGAAGGACCTGCTCTGATACCAATTGTTGGAAATAATACTGGAAGGGGGGGTGAATCAGTATTATCAAGTTCTTTTTAATAAATCTTCCTTAATTACACTTTGAATTATTTTTGCATGTCAGTACCATAAAATAATGAGCATGAACAGAGAAAACAGATAGTCACACCAAAGAACACCAGATGTAAGGTGGAAACCCAATGTGGGTGAAAACCACATGCTACAACATGTCCCTATCTTCTTTCAAATTAGAAACTTCTTTTACAAAGGTTTTGTACTGGTGCAGTCCTTTACCAGTACGCAGGCTGCAACCTGCAGAGAGCTACAACTCTCTCCCGTTTTCCAGTCTCTCCTAGAAGGGAGGTACAACCCCCTACTTCTTTTCTCTCAAGGACCACTTTTCATAAATTTTCAAACTGGATCCATAAACATTAAGAGATCATCAAGTACAAGTAGATCACCTAGTCAACTGCAGTAACCAGATCAACAATAACAGTAAACTTAAACCCAGAACACCTTATCAACAGAAAAATTCAGCCAACAAAATATCTTAAGATAGATACACAGTTTTTCTTTCTCTAGTCTGCGTCCGTATGCACTTTTCTTTCTGCTTTCCTGCATATACCCGCAGAGACCCTTCTGCCACCCCGCGTACCCACGCACTGTTTCTTCAACCACACTGCGTACTGTAACTGCAGGCACGCACCCATAGAAACTATCGTGCCACGTACTGCTACTATAGCCATGCACCCATAGATGCTATCGCACCGCGTACCTATGCACCTGCTGCTTCTGAAGGGCCACAGACTTTTACTGTGCCTACGCACCTGAACTTCTGTCGCATTGCGTACCCACGCACTTCACCTTCTTCTGCTCAACGTACCCACGCACTTCGCCTTCTTCTGCTCAGCATACCCACGCACTTGCACCGTTAATCACCTGCGTACCTCTGATTAGGGTCGAACTGACAGTCCCCCAGTGTGGCACCGATAGTCATATGTTTAGATATGATCATGTGCTCGAGAGATTATCCTTCATAGATTTGCTTTTAACTTTACTGGAATAATAACCTGATATTTTCCGATCTTAAGATATTCAACTTGCAAAAGATACTTAGCCAAGAGACCTCCTTTGCTTTATATAGGCAAGATCTTCGTAAAATCATGGATCAATACCATAGATAACCAATACAAGGGGCCTAAAAACATGGGGCTCAATAATAATAATATAAAGCAATACCACGAGCCAAAACCATAGAATCAAGAACGGTGGTCTAAATACCACTAGCCAAACATAAGCAACCCCACGAGAGTGCGCTTTACTGCCTTGAAGTGTGTGCATTGGGATCCGCACCTTCTGAACGAGTAACCTGCTGGTATGACCGCACCTCCTGTATGGGTAACCTGCGGGTCCGCACCTTTTGAACCGTTCACCTGCGAGCCTCTTAATTTCCATCATTTTGAGAGCCTGAACAGACCATTGCCACTTGAGTGAGTTGCCATCAAGTACAACACCTGTATCATAGAGCCATACCAGAATCATAATGCCAACAAAGGTTGAAGAATGCTCTAGGAAGGAAAGGCTTCCAAACACCTTTACTCCAAGAAATCCAAATCCATTCAGAAGAGCAAATGATCAATTATAGATCATTCTGAGGGGTAAAGAAGCAAATGAAGAACGGAAGGTTAAGGCTCGTAGTCATGGAGGAGGAGCAGTTTGTAGAAGAGGATGGAATTCATTGCATGGAAGATAAAGGCAGTGCTACCTTTTTAACATTGGTTGCCTATGAAGAATCATTGTTGCAGCAACAAAATAGTTAAGGGTGGGACAGAGAGTCTATTCTACAAACTGATGAGCAACAAAGATACAATCTAAGGTTAAAAGCAAACAATGTCAAGGAGAATCCTACCCAAAAAGTTGTTGTCCCAATAGAGTCACAGGATACCCAATAGAAAAGACCAGCAGTTGACCCAGTCATCCTCAAAGCACCAACTCAAGAGATAAGAGGTTCTGACAAGTCCCTTTCCTATTTCAGCTTTGAATCAGAAGTCCAGAAGTTAAAAATATCTATGCCTCTAATAGAACTGGTAAAGAGTGAAGTTTTTAGGAAGCCCATCCTTGAGGCCCTTGAGCTAAAAGCCACACAAACCTCCACTGACTATGTCAATTCGCAAGATGATAATCTTGTAGTTGTGCTTATCCCAATGACCAAAACTACTGATGATAATTCTACATCATTTTGTGTCTCCTTGACCATTCATGACAAAATCCTCCATAATTGTCTGCCAAACACCGGGGCTAGCCACAATCTGATGCCAAAAGCTATCATGGAGGAGTTAGACCTTAATATCACCGGGCCATATCATGATCTATTCTCCTTTGATTCAAGAAAGGTGAAATTTCTGGGATTGATCAAAGATTTAGCCATTACCCTAACTCAACTACCCATGAAGAGCATGGTGATGGACATTGTGGTAGCAGATGTCCCTCCTAAGTTTGGCATGCTATTGTCCAGAGGGTGGATCAAGAGACTAGGTGGGACATTACAGAATGATCTATCTTATGCCACTGTCCTAGTCTTTGGAGGAGAAAGTAGGGGATCGTACAGAGAAGCACAACTGGCATACGTCATCGGTGATGAGAAGAATCCTTCTAATCATCCCATTTATGCTATGGACATTGATTTTGGAGCATGTATCCTCTAAATAGAAGAATCCTAGAAGGCCTTATTGCAGCTAAAGAAACCAATATTTTAGGCCAAGGGAGAGCAAGGAATCAATTTTGGGACATGTTCTTTGATGGAGCATGTTCTTGGGAGACTGCAGGAGCAGGGGTGGTGGTGATATCCCCAAAACAAGAAAGCACACATCTGTCTTTTAAGCTAGCCTTTCAAGTCACCAACAATATAGCAGGATATGAGGCTCTGATATTGGGCCTTAATGCAGCTAAAGACAGAGGAATCAGAAGCATAGAGGTGTTTGGAGATGCTAATCTTATCATTCAGCAAGTGAACAGAACATTTCAAACAAAATAACCAAGGCTGAAAGCATATAGAGATGAGGTATGGAGACTCAAAGATTCTTTTCATAACTTTTGTATCTCATATATTCCCAGAGTTAAAAATTAGCTTGCTGATTCCCTTGCTGTGTCTGCTAGCATGTTATTCCTCCCATGCCTCCCAGACTAATGTATGAAGTCCAGATGAAATATAAACCATCCTTGCCTGATAATATCCAGCATTGGAAAGTTTTTGAAGATGATAATGAAGTGAATAGATTCCCGCAAGTCATTGATGAATTTTTTGAAATGCAAATTGACCAAGAGAATGAAGCCTTAGAAGAAAGCCCCCAATCCTAGCTTAGAAACAAAATTGGCAAAGATAGCATTGTCCAACTTCCCAACAATCATATACCTAAAGGTTTAGTTCCTTTAGAAAATTTGTTTGACTAGAATGACGTGCCTTATAAGGCTGCCCAAAAAGAAGACCAATTTGTAGTCCATGGGCATAATATAGGGAGTCCAGAGCAGCGAAGATACATAAATCTATCCACTCATCTATCTGTTACCCACTATTCTGAATACTGCAATTTAATGAAGCAATTTGTTGATGTCTTTGCCTAAGAATATTGTGACCTGAAAACATATGACAAAAATATCATCTAGCATAAAATCCCTTTAGAGAAAGACACCATACCCTTCAAGCAGAAGTTGAGGCCAATAAACCCTTTGCTCCTTCCCTTGATTGAAAAAGAAATCAACAAATTATTGGCTGCCAAGATCATAGTCACTCTCAAATATTCAAAATGGGTAGCCAATTTGGTTGTGGTGAGGAAGAAAAGTGGAGAGATCAGGCTCTGTGTTGATTTCATAAACTTAAACAAATGCTCTAAGAAATACAATTACCCTCTACCCAAGATGGATCATTTGTTGCAAAAAGTTTCAGGAGCCAATGTAATGTCTTTCTTGGATGGATTTTCAGGGTTTAATCAGGTTGTTGTGCATCCATATGATCAAGAGAATACTACAGTCACCACTCCTTGGGGAACTTTTATGTATTCCAAGATGCCTTTTGTGATGATGAACGTTGGAGCCACCTTTCAGAGAGCTATGGATATAGCATTTGTGGGAGAGAAGGATAAGTTTGTCCTCATCTACCTAGATGATATAAAAGTATACTCCAACAGCCGTCATGACCATTTCAAACATTTGGGGAAAGTGTTCCTGAAGTGCAGAAGGTTTGATATTTCAGTCAATCCTAAAAATTCACAGTTTGCTTTAGAAGAAGGTAGGTTGTTAAGACATGTTGTTTCTGTTGGAGGTGTCAAAATTGACCTAGAAAGAGTAAGAGTAATACAAACTTTGTCTATCCCGAGATCAAAGAAGGATATCTAGTCCTTCCCGGGAAAAATAAATTTTTCAATGAGGTTTATCCCAAACTTCGCAAAATTGGTAAAACACATCACCTCCATGTTGAAAAAGGGGTCAGAGATCAAGTGGACTGATACAACAAGAAGATCCTTTGAGTCCATTAAGAAATCCATTATGGAAGCTCCTACTTTAATCAACTCATATTACAACAAGGAATTCCATATATTATCATTTGCCTCTAATGACACCCTTGCAACAGTTTTATTGCAAGCAGATGAAGAAGGTTCAGAGCATCCAGTGGCATTTTTTAGCAAAACCTTAAGGGATTCCAAGCTGAGATATGATATCATTGAGAAATAGGTATATGCTCTTATTAAGTCTTTGAAAGCTTTCACAATTTACATTTTACATTCCAAGGTAATTGCATATGTGCCCTCTGCTTCAATAAATGATGTCCTAATGCAGCCTGATGCTGATGGAAGAAGGGATATATGGATTACAAAGTTGATTGAATTTAATATAGAACTGAAGCCCACCAATCTTGTCAAAGGTTCGGGCCTTGCTAGATTATTGGCTAAAGAATATTGTAGAACGTTGGACAAAAATCTCATGAGCACAATTGGAGAGAATGGTCTGACAGAAGAGGAAACAACTGAACAAGGAAAAAATTAGTCATTGACAGAAAATCTAGCTTCTTGTGAATGGTACTCTGCAATAGCACAATTCTTGCTAAAGCTAGAAATTCCTCCAGTCTTTAGTGCAAGGTAAGCTAGAATTGTTAAGCTCAGGGAAGCAAGATATTGCATCCATGAGAACCTGCTCTATTGGAGGGACCCATTTGGAATGCTTTTGAGGCGTCTGGAGGGCACCACTATTGGAAAATTATAGCCCAAAAGATCCTCAGAGCTGGGTACTATTCGCCCACCTTAGTTTCTAATGTCTTTTCATTCATTAAATATTGTGACAGGTGCCAAAGATTTGAAGTGAAACAGCAATTGAAGTCCCTGCCCTTAAAACCTATACATGCTAGTGGCCCTTTTCAGCAGTGAGGCTTGGATTTCGTTGGAGAAATCAATCCGCATTCCAGTGGAAAACATAGATGGACCTTAGTAGCCACTGATTATTTCACTAAATGGATTGAGGCCATCCGTACCAGGAAGGCTGATCAGCATGTGGTCATGAATTTTTTGACAGATAATATCTTCACCAGATTTGCTTGTCCACATAAATTAGTCACAAACAACGCAACAACCTTCAGGGAAAAATAATTGGTGAATATGTGTGATGTAATCGGCATTAAGCTGGTTCACTCCACCTCATACTATTCTCAAGACAATGGTCTAGTAGAATCTTCAAGCAAAAGCCTGATAATGATAATTAGAAAGCTGCTGGAAAACAACAAAAAGAATTGGGACTCTAAACTCAAGTATGCACTGTGGGCTGACAAAGTGACCACCAAGAAATCCACAGGAAATTCTCCATTCAAGCTGATATATGGCACTGAGGCTGTATACCTAGTCCAGTTGATCCTCCCTATGGCAAAGTTCTTCCAAGAAGAACAAAATGAGGAAGAAGACATGGCAAAAAGGATCACCGATTTAGCAGAGGTTCAGCAAATCAAAGAACAACTGGTTGAAAAGTCTGTAGCACATCAGAAGAAGATCAAGGATGCTTTTGATAGGAGGAAAAAATCAGATAACTTTCAGGTGGGAGACTTGGTTCTTAAGTGGGATGCATTGAATGAAAAGAGAGGCGACCATGGGAAGTTTGATGCTTTCTAGATAGGGCCTCTTATCATTTCTCAAATCCAAGGGAACAATACCTTCATAGTGCAAAGTATGGAAGGCAAGACAATTTTTGATGGCCCAATTAATGGGCGTTTTCTAAAAATTTATCTTATTTAAGGTCTTTTGGCCTTAAAATTGTAAATATGTTGCTTTATCTGTTTCAGTATAGGTTTGGTTAGACTCCATGCCTAATGGAACATTAAGAAATTTCGCTAATTGGTTTTCACAGGAAAGGCATTCATCTGCAAGTTCTTGAGACCCTGCAGGGAGGATCTCATTCCCAGAAGGAGCCAGTGTTAGCTCTGCTACATGATTGCTGATATTCAAAGACTCAGAAGTAAGCTCAGTCCTCGTTTCTTGCTCAAAGGAAGCCTATGACTGGTCATTCTGCCTCCCCTTTCACTCCACTCATCCTCCTCTCATCCCCATTTGATGAGCTTGTTGTTAAAAACCATATAAAAAGCCTTGTGCTCTTAAGCTCAAGTGAAAATCCTAAACCCTCATACAACCATCTTCATGCGACCGCATGCCTTCATAACCCTTTCGCTTGTAGTCACAGTTGTTGATTACCGCACCCTGATTTAATAGTCCCCACCGCATTTAATGAATAACCTACCCATTTGTATCCACACTGTCTGATCATCTCCACTGCAATCAAACAACACTCGCTCTCCCCATGCCCACAAACCAACGACATGATAACTCGTGATGAAAAGTGGTTTCGCTTGTTCCCCGCCGCCATGAGTCACACGTTGAATGGGATCACGTGCCCTCATACCTTCACCACCCACCATCCAAAAGTGGTGTGATTAATACCACCCGCTGCCAAAACCATTCTTCCCCACCCATTAACCCCCACGCATCTCCTCCACCCGATGACCGTTGGATCTATCCACTTGAGATCCAATGGCTCAGAATTATCTACTCCCTCTTCCTCCCGATACCTCTTGCCGAGAAATCACCGTCATCTATTCATTTAATCCAACAGATGATATCCCTCCTCTGCCCTGCTCGTACATCCACCATGCACTCATCTCACCCTGACCATTCCATGCCCCCAGAAGGACAAAGGTGACCTGTTTACTTGTACTCGGTGCATTTGCTCCTCAACCACCGCCTTCAATAGACAGTATGGCTGAGAAAGAAAAGGACAGGGCCCGAGTAGGTGAAGGTATTGAATAAGTTATAGAATTTCATTCTGCGCGACACTCCACCTGCCCAAGAGGACAACAGAGTGCAGGAAAAGATCACATCTATACGCTACAACAAGAAATCGCACTTAGAATTTCCTCCAGGTAGTTAAAGTGGTTAGCAGTCAATTATGACCCCCCCATACTTAAAATGGATGAGTACCTTTGTATTCAAACTCTATATATACCCAGAAATAATATGTAATCAAGGTTGATGGCTATTGTTTGATGTAAGGTTCAACTTTTGGAGACTGTAACTACTTTGATACTTGCAGCATCTCGTCTTCATTTTCAGCTAATACAAGCTTCCTTTGCTGTTAATTCCTCACTTTTCACTTCTATTCTATTCTAGGTTGTGCCTGTTATGTAGTTTTCATGAAATCTTGATGCTTAGCATTAGAAGAGCTGTATCCTACCTCTATGTAAAAATCTTGTAGATATCCGTGAATGTGTTATTCAGGTTTTTGTTGACTTAGTGCGAAAGAGTTCTCATCATGTCTATGCATTAGGAAATAGATTTGCAGACCTCTTTACTGGTTGCAGTCAGCCATCACATGGTCTTGTGCATCTGCTGGTGTGGTCAGTATTCTCCATATTCACCAAATCCCTAAACTATGAGTAATTGGTGGTCTAAAGCCTTGTAGTCTGGGGGTGTTCACGCATGTCTATAGCTAAGCATTGTAGAAGTTGTTATATGGCTTGAACAAGCATCATTCCTTCCATTCATCCATTTCCAACATTAAGTTGAGTTTGTAATGTTCCTGAGCATCTCCAAGCTACAACCTATGAGAGTTTCTTGGGGTGATAACAGATCCCATATCTTCTTTCACCTTAATTCTATTATCCTTTGTTCTGCATAGAGACCACATATCACTGAGAGTGGTTGCTTAATTTTTGGCATAAATGCTTGATGTGAAGTTTCCCCACTCCTCACATAGAGCATTGAGTAAAATAGTTGTCATCTCTCTATCAGACATGACTTCCCCAAGATCTTGAAGTTGATCTCTCATCTCATATATTTTCATGAAGTAGGGAGTGATTCCTTCCTTTGTTTTCTTCATCTTGTATAATTCATTCCTCGGATATAATACTTCTCTGGTGGTGGATACTGTGAATAACTCTTCTACCTTATCATAAATTTCTTTGATGTCTCAAACTTGGATACATAGGGAATGAGAGAGTCCTTGATTGATTCTATCTAAATCCTTTGACCTTTTGTCTCATCCTTATTGTACTTGGCTAAGGCTTGAGTCTATCCCTTAGTAGGGACAATGAATTTTTCCTTGATATATTCTAGGAGCTCATTCTCCTTGAGAAGTAGATTAGTCATCTTCTTCCATGCAAGAAATTTATTCCTACCTACCAATTTATTAACTTCCTTGCATAAAACATTAATGTGTATGCAGAAGGGGATCTGTACTGACTTGATATATATTTGAGATTTGAAGGATTTTCTTCCTCCTTGAAAGCTTGATGGCTTGTCTTCTCTGGATTTTGATGTCCTTCAAGTTGTCTTCTCCAAGTCGACTTACTTGGTGATGAGGTGTGCTTGACGACTTGTAGCTTGATGTAGATCTTCTTCTTCTTTTATATAGGGCTCTCCTTCTAGCTTCATAGTCCTCCTTGATGAATGACGGATTGTAGATATTTATTTTCCTTAAAGTGGTTGATATTTCTAGGATTGATGCTTCAACTTTGTAGATTCTTGAGTGTTCTTGAGTTGCACTTTCCTTGATGTGTCACCTATCAGCTCTGATACCATGTTAGAGAATCTAGGGAAAAGTACTGTTGTGGTGATTCTTCGAGACTTCATAACCACTTGTCAAGTCTTTATTTTACTTTTTCATATTTGGCTTATACTTCTTCTTGTTCTTATTAGTGCATATGTGTGTGCTTCATCAAAATTCTACCAAAACAAAAGAACAAGAACACAAAATTTGTCTCTCTGCTAGTGACAAACCCTCTCCACTCTTGAGAGAGAAACCCTTTGCAAGTTTTCTCTTATTGAAGCTTATTATTTGAACAGTTGCCAAACCCTAAACCCTTGACGAAGATCTACTCCAAGCATGAGTTAAATCCTTCCTCTTTCTACACTATCACTTCTGGCACATCTTCTGACACTTCTTCTGGTACTTTGTCTTCCAACACTTTATCCTCTAGGTTAACAGACCCTATAATATTAGGGATCCTCTTCTTTGGTATAAGGAGGACCTTCTTTGCTAATCTTGGGATACCTTGTAGACCTAACTGCACATCTAAATTAGGCTTTCTATGTTGTTGTCCTAAACTATTGTCAAGACCTTCTTCCTCGTTGCATGTGCGACTATTTTTAACCCTAGAAACAATCCTCTTCTTCCTCGGTTATGTCTCTTCTTCCTTCGCTTGTGAGGTTGCCTCCAACATTGGAGTAGGAGACCTTTATTAACCTATTTTCTATCCCAAACCATAAATGATATGTCACTACATTTTTTTTACTGATCTGGCAGTAGTCTATCCCTTACTCCTTTACGCGCGTGGTTGTAGAAACCCTAGAAAGCAACCCCTTAACTTCGTTGTTCTTCCTTCATGTAACATTGTCCTTATAGCCCCTTTTATCACCTTTTCTTTGTCCTTTAAGCCTTCTTATTACTTGTGTATTCCAAATATGTAATTGTGTGTCCAAATGAGGAGTGGACAAACTCTATTTATGGAGTTATTCCCCTCCTTGAATCTGACATGACGGTTCCTAAAGCTGATTTGTAGTTGCATTATATTTCAACATTTATTCATTTCTTTTGTTGCTTGTAGACTTTGTTGGTGCTAGGAAAGGAATTTACCATGCTTGAAGTTATTTCCTTGACCTTGTATGATGACTTACATGATGTAACATGCCCTAAAAGGGTCTTTTCATGATTATATTTTGACTTTGACTCACTAGAATAACTTAAAAATGTTCTTAACCTATATTCAATGATAAAGAAATGCGTTAAAAAATAATACACAAATAATTTCACTTTTCTTGAATAAGTACATATTAGAATTACATTTATGAAGACGGAACCTTGTTACATTTCCTTCAACACCTGTATGGATTAAATCATGCCCCGAGAGCTTGGTAAGAAAGGAGAGAAAAGTACGTTCAACTACAAGGGTTTCAGAAAGGGACAATTCACAATAACCTGTATGTAAAATCTAAAGGCAATCATGTACTGATAATAGTTGTGTATGTGGATGATATAATATTTGGGAGCGATATGGAAAATTTGTGGCATCAATTTGCAAAATGTATGCAAACAGAGTTTGAAATGTCCATGATCAGAGAACTAAGCTTCTTCTTGGGTCAGGAAATTAATCAGTCTTCACAACGAGTATTTATATCTAAATCCAAATATCTTTAGGAAACCCTTAAGAAATTTGGAATGGAAGATTTGCAAACTAGTCAACACGCCCATGACTACAAGCTATAAATTGTGAAAAGAAAATGAAACACCGCTGGTAAATCAAACTGAATATAAGTTAGTTATTGGAAGCTTTCTATATTTGAGAGCTTCATGGAGAGACATCATGCAAGAAGTGGGGATTTTGGCCAAATTTTAGGCCTTTCCATGGGATATTCATGTTGTTGTGGTCAAGCATATTTTCAAATATCTTTAGGGTACAACAGAATATGGACTGTGGTATGCTAAGAGTGTAAATTTCAAATTAAAGGCCTACACAGATGTATATTGGGTTGGATGTCTTGATGACAGGAAGAGTAATTTTGGAGCACCTTTCTCCCTAGCTAAATACTTGGTGTCGTGGGTCAGCAAGAAATAGGGCTCTATCTCTTTGTCAACTGTTGAAGTAGAGTATATTGCTGTTGCTACTTATTGTATGTAGATTCTATGGATGAAGAAAACCTTGAAATATATATAGGTGGAGTTGTTTGATCCCATTCCAATAATATGTGACAATAAAAGTGTAATAAATATCTCTAAAAATCCATTCATTCATTCAAAGGCTAAGCATATTCCTATCAAGTACCATTTCTTCATTTAGAATTGACTATAAACACACTAAAGAGAAACTAGTAGATATGTTTACCAAGCCACTGGAAAGGGAACCATTTGAGTTTCTCAAGAAACAGATAAAAATTGGGAATCACCCCTACAAATGACTTTATTTGTGATGGTGGTGGCAGCTACTCAGCATGTGGGAATCATGGGATAGTAGACTGCAATAGTTCATAGGGAATGCACAGGAAGTTTTATTTTCCACTAATGTCAAAGGGGGGTAACATTAGCATCAGAGTATACCATTCCTAGTGTGAGGGGGAGCTTATGGTGTTTCCATTAATGCCAAAGGGGGGATTTTTGGAGGAATCCCATCATATCTAAGGTTTGTTTTAGTAAGTGCTATGTACGTGTTAGCATTAATGTCAAACAAGGGTCAGTATGATGATTGGATGTTTGGGAGGAATCCCATGGAAGTTACAAGCTTCTCATAGAAAATCATCAGAGTAGCACGCATACTTAAGAAGCCAAAAAATGATGATGATAGTGATGGGCTAAATGGAACTCCATGGTAGTTGCAAGCTTGCTGTAGAGAATCATCATAGTGGCAGGCTTACGGAAGAAGTGATAAAATGATCATCATGGCAGTTGTGAATTCAACAGACCAAAGAGTCAATGAGAAAAGAAGTTTTCAGTCATCATCCAATTAGCATAAGGACTCAAATACTACATAGGACCCTCTCCATTGGAAGGTGCTCTAAAAAATATTTCCAACGATATGTGGAAGTCCAAAAGTGGACTCCTGGATCAAAAGATATGATTTGTTGAAGTTAAATGATTTGAACCCTTAGGAAGGAATGTATCGGTTATCGGAGATTGGAATGTCGAAGGTCCAGCATATCCGCACCTCAAAATATTAGAGGTAATCATATCGATGCATCGATACATCATGATATCATAATATCAGAAGTTCGGTACATAAGAGCAGGCTATACCAGAGGTTTGAGGATATCAGAACCCCAAAGATTGACACATCAGAACATTGGCATATTGGGTATAGGAGTATCATAACTTCTTAAAGTGGGGAACCTTTAAAATTTGCGAGATCATTAAAGTGCCAAAAGTATTAAAAATTGTCTAAGAATTCCTATAAAGATTAATGAAGGATTTTGTTGCAAAACCAAAGGTTGACGAGCCCTCTTCTCTCTCCTCTAGCAGGACACATGTCAACATATGATTGGCTCCGACAAGCTATTGTGGCATATGATGTCTCAGCATGATGTGGTAGTACGACAGGAATATTCAAAATTATTGAGTAGTATAATGGACCAGAACTGGGTGACATATATCACCTCTAAGGAGTCGCCACTTGGAGTGATGATGTCATATGAGAGGTCGGTATATCAAATGTTGAATACATTGGAACTCTAGAACGGTTGGAGTTTGGAAAAGTTTCGATAAAGGGGGGTTCCGATATTGGGATAGCACATGGTCATGAGAGTTCAAATGACTAAGGGTGAAAAGTAGTTAACAATAGAAGAATGATCCCTGGTAGGAGTCTGAAGGCCTAACACCTTAATGCTAAGCAACAAGTCACAATGCTCAGTCCCATGGAAGAGAAATTCTCAAGGATCTCAGTGACATAGGAGCTAAAGACATCAGAATTAAGGAGCATTAGAGCATTGAAATGATGTGGAATTTGTCTGATAAGATAGTACATAGAGTTTAAGGCGTATGTGTTGACAACTGTGAAATTGAATGCAAGAACATAGGAGTTGGTAGTTTGAAAGGGGTTGAACCTACAAAAGAATTTGTAAAAAGAAATTAATAAGACATCTGTAGTAGAGATAAATTCGTGAGAATGAAATAAGACATTGACTTCTTTGCGTGCATGAATGGATGTACTATATGAGAACATAGCAGTCACCTTTATGATCTTTCCAAAATGTGTGGAGCAATAAATGAGATTGGGACTCTCAGAAAAGTGTGTAGGTCACCTAAGAATTAATTTATCATCATGGGAGCTCTATACAGTCAGACTATGGACAACTGCAATGTCCATATCTCTTTTGGGTGTTGTGACAAGAAGCCACTAGATGACGCAGGAGAAGAAAGGGGAGGAATTCCTAAGAATATTTCAGCAGCTAAAGGACAAACAGAAAAGACTTCCTTGAGCAGAGTGCCTTAGTGGAACAAAAACATCATTAGAAACAAACAAGTGTGGGGAGTTGAGAAAATGTGTGAGTGTGTTGAGATGTGAGTGAAGTGCATTGTGACAAAGAGGTTGAAGCACCTGAGAGGAATCTATCTAATAGAGTAGCAAGAGAAGCGAGAGGGTTGTGTGAAGAATTTCAAGGGTCATGCCCAAGAGCAGTCAATGAAGAGCCTTTGACAGTGAGGGCAGAGCACATAGAAAGTGTTGTTGTGAGTAGAAAGAGGAGATCTTTTGCAAGTGAGCATAGAAGGGAGAGTCCAGAAGTTGAATTTGCAAACAACCATTTATTTGTATTTTACTTTTATGATTATATGCCTTTGTTTTTAGTTTGAAAATTGTATGAAATAGTAGAGAAGTGGCAAGAGCAGGTTGTTGCCTACATACTGAAGAGCTTGGTGCCTCTTGGCAAGCTAGTTCTTGCTAACCAAAGGGGATCGGTGCCTCTTTTGAGATGTTTCTCATAAACAGACAAATGTAGTTAAGTGGGTTCTTAATTTAGATAAAAAACAAACAATAAATTGGTGTTTTTTCCCTCTGGTTTTCCATGTGAAAAAATAGTTTGTCAAATGTCTGATACTCATGTCATTGTTGTTTAAACATGTGTGTATGAAATATTTTTGGCACACTATTTTTGTGAATGAATTCTCTCACAAGTTAAAGAATATAAGAAGGGACTAAAATCATAATAAGAAAAAGAAAAGAGTTTCTTAATCACTGATTCACCTTCCTCTCAATAATTCCTTATTTCAACATGTGATACATGTATGATTGCATGCATCTGTGGACAAACGATAATTGTATCAAACTCAAGGTTAACAAATTCATTTCCCCTACATTTGAGTACACTATATTTCTAGAAATCCCTTAAATGGTTATTTGACACTTGCACATTATTTATCGTTTCATGTTGGTCTTATAGACCTAAATTTGTTTTACAAGTATCATCGGTTTTGAATGCATAGCTATTTCTCTCTTGAATATTGTGGTGTAAAAGGGAGAGTGAGAATGTTTAGATCAGTTTAGTTTTATTCTCATGCATAGAATGTGTTTACACAGGAGATACATTCAAACCCACTTTCAGTGAATTTAATAGGTTCCTTTACATAGAGATAAGCTAAAAAGAACTAGTGTAGAATCATTATAAAAGTTTTTCTCTTGTTTTTAAATTTGTGCTTCACATAAAGAAATGTTTTGATCAGTCTTAAATTTTAATTTCCTTTAGTATTTACTTAGTAAGATAATCTCTCGTTGTTGATACCACTGCGTTTGGAATCAATAGTCACTCCTTGGTTTCCAGTTAATTGTTATTTATGGTTTTCTTACCAATAATTAAGGGTTTGTTATTTTCTTTTAAAATGTTAAATTAGCTTTTAAATTTAGTTGTTGATGAGAATTGTAGGATTATTGTTTATGTTCCCTAAATATTTCTTTTGAGTGTAGAATTCAAATGGATTATAGTTTTCAAGACTTATTAAGGAGATTGATGAGCAAGTTAGCCAATAATTTGATTTGCATGCCATTAAAGGCTCTCTTTGACATTTCTAGTGTGACAACTCCATGTTTACAAACTCCCAATTGAAAAATAAATGTTGGTTTTTCATTTGAACATATATTGTAACCAACATTTTGGAACCTTTTTGAGGGAGGCGATTAGGTGATAGTCGATGTTAGAAACCTCCTGCAGTTTGGTTTTCTCTTTACTTAGTTCTTCTTGCAAATTTTATTTCCATATAATCCATTATTTCAATTTTCTTTTCCCTACATATTTTTGTTATCTTTCTAAGGGTTTTATTTCTAGGGTTTTATAAGAACCCCCCTATACACTCATCCATATCATGTGAGAATATACCAAAATCTTATTGAGCATAGAAAAATGGTATTTTGAGGAGTCTTTCAATGAGGTGTTTCAATGTTTCTACAAAGATACAAAGATTATCCAATGATGAACTCACAAGTAGAGAACTTAGTATTTCTCTTGAAAATAAAAATATAATTATTAACTCTTTCATTTCAACATTGGATGATATATAGGAAGAGTAATAAAAGGATGAAGAACCATTGCTGATATTTTGGTCCAACTATAGAAAGAAGCACTTCTTCGAAGACTGTTCACTTAGTAGCGTAAATTTTTGCATAAATTGTGAAGAGGCTCATTCAACAAAACATTTCCCATCACTACCAATATTACAAAACATTCTCAGGAGATCAAATAAGGAATTTAATCAACCACCATGTATAACTCAAAACCCATCATCATATAATACTTGGCCCAACACTTATTATCCTTAGTAGGTTCCTTAATAGGTTTATAACCCTACAGTTTCATGGAAAAATTTTAGTCCTGTTCCAATTGAATACCCTACTTCATGGCTATAGTGGCCCTCTACATGGCCCTCTTACTCAATTCAGATATCCCCATGGCCTGAAGAATGGTTTGGATCCTTTTCCCTAGGGAAGTATTTAATGCAAAATCAACAACAACAACCACAATTTCCACTTAATGAACCATCAAGTTATCATCATTCATGGTCCTAGTTACATGTACAACCTTACATTAACCATAACCCTAATCCAAACCCTATACCGAAACTTAATTCATACCCTATCTCTAACCCTAATCCAAACCCTAAACCTAACCCTTGTCCATACCATAATACAAACCATAGACCTAGCCCTAATCCAAGTCGTATAACAAACCATATTCCAAAACCTAAACCAAACCATAGGCCAAACCTCAATCCAAAGCCTACTCCAAGCCTTAGTCCAAATTCTAATCCATATTGAAAGCCTAGTCCAAGCCTGAGACCAAGCCCTTGTTGAAAACTTAGCCCAAATTGTAATCCAAACAAGAAGGTTGCACAACAATTTAAAATACATATTATTCTTACGAACCCCCCTATTGAATGTAATGTCCCATGATGTAATTCAAGGAAAGGAGTAAATTCAAGAATTTTCCCTATCACTACAAAAAATTTACTCCAAATAGATGTGTGGATTCAAAGACCATTAGAGGATAAATCTATGTTTAGAATTTGTTCTGAAACTTTTGTTGAATTTCATCAAGACAAACATCACGTAATTTCTCTTAACATTTGCTATTCATTTGAAACACATATATTAGAGCCCAAAATTAAAGTGTTTTTCTTTTATCTTTCACTAGATTTCTTATGCCTCCAAGAGAGTGATTATCAAACCATGGAAGATTTGGATAAGTTGGAAGATTATAAATATGTGGATCCATTGAAGCCCGGTTTCAAACAATCGCTACACCTTAGTCCCTCATTATTCGACAAATCTCGATACCATATCGAATCAAGAAAATGGTTTCTCATACTCCAGTATGTTTTGAAGTTCACATTTTGAACTTGAGTGTGAGTATGTCCATCACTTTGTTATGCACATTGTTACACTGGAAGTATTCATACACTTGAAGGATATCATCATTTATTTAAATTATGTCAGGAAAGTATAGAAGCAATAAATAAATATTCCATTTCAAATAAAATAGTTACAACAACACTCTTGAAACTACAATTTGCTATGGCACAACTCTTGAAACTTCCGTTATTATCCACTTTTGTGGTAATTCTTGTCAGGAGCAATTAAATCTTAATGCCTCATTATTTTGTTAGGTGATTATAAGTGATTAGTTGGTTCCTTTTCATAATCGTTCGGTCATCAATCAAGTTATTCATGGGGGATTCTCATTTTTATGCTTAATAATTTCAATCTATAGGCCCAGAATCCTAACCTTGGCCTAGTCACATGATCAAATTGCTATCTAGTAAACATTATTAAGTTTCTCTTCACATGTATTGTTGAAAAATACTCATATAGTGGAGCACTCTTATAAAAACATAATGAACTCTCATGAGAAACCTAGCATGATTAACTAGATGAATATTTTAGTAATTATCTAATATGCTTTGTTTAAAATGAGTATTTAGGGTAGCAAGACCAACCAATAATGATTAGTCATTTTAAAAAAAAGTCACTGCATCCCATGCTCTTAAGGAGTTGTTTTTACTCCCCACATATTAAGCGACCTATTTAAGGTTAATAAAAAACAAAATTTATTTTAAAAGGATTAATTGACGGACATGAGATCTCATTACGAGTTGACTTACCATGATCATGAGTCCTAACAAGAATGACATTACTGCTACCAGTCACCAAGCCAAGATAATGGCTTTAAGTTAAAAAGCTAGAATACAAGAGGTCTCATCATGAGTCCACTTGTTCATTCTTGTTAGTTCTTGTGAATGGAATTGTTGTTAGCTAGTTACCAAGTTAGGACAATGACCTTCAATTAATTTCTAAACCAATGCAAATATTTTTAAATGAATATATATCTATATCTAATAGATGGCACAGAAGAATTTCATTTGGGTAAAAAGAATCCATATCGACGTTATAGATGTTGGTTGGCAACAATGACCATTCCTAATGTATTAAAGTTAAGCTTACATTATGCTTTGTCTTTCACTGACTCATTATTATATATCTTTTGGAATGGCTTTAAAATAATTCTATTAATGTGTTGTTGAGTTATATATTCTAGAAATATGAATGTTTTCATGGATTTGGGAACCTTGTTGTATTTGATTCACTTTTTCCAACAAAAGGAGCTTCAACAATTTGCTTGGATAATAGTAAGATGGTCATTCTAGGAAGGTATCATTTTGTCATATTTTTTTCCTTATTTCCATCCATTTTTAATGCCTTGGCTTTAAAATGATGTTAATTATATTTATAATGAGGATATTGAAAATAGATACCTACTGATTTGGACTACTTTTGAGATGATAATAGCTGGCTATTTTATCTAGTTTCAACACTATCCTTTTCATTTAGCATTCCTATCGTAGCCATGATGTTAGACTTTCCTAGAATCAATCCTAATAAATAAAGAATCCAGTACAAAATGAACTAGTAGACATTCTCTTTTTAGAACAACCATAATTAGGAGAGGGATTTATATTTTCACAAAATCCCAGGAATACAAATGTTTTAATATTATTTTTTGCAAGGGAATGATAGTACAATAGTTCATTCTCTTGCATGAGGACATGCAAGATGATCAACATGGGGGGATATTAAGAATCCATTTTGTTTAGCTTTATACCACTTTTTTCTCTAGGATCCCTCATTCTTTGGATTAGTTTTGATGGCTATTGTCATTATTTTGTGCATTCTTGGGTATGATAAAGTAAATATTTACTATTTGGCATATTTCCCTTGTATAAAAAAGATTTGACATTAAAACCACAATTAATGATGGTTTATGTGTCTGCAAATTTAAAAAATGGTAAAATTTCCTTTATATGTGATTGCCTAGCCCATGCCTGCTGGCCTTGACCCTGCACTCACATTCCTGCACCCTTGAGGATTCCTACACCAAATCATTACAAGTTACAAATTGCATCCACTAGTCAAAGAACGTTGATTATTGGAGCTAGCCATGAGGGTCAATCGCCAACTGATAGTCTAGGAGATCCAATACCTTTGTTCAAGACTAAGGTTTTACAAATCTATCTAAGGCAAACAATTGAGACATTATTAGATCTAACCTTTTTTGTTTGGAATCATTACTCTATCATATCTATTCTTAGCAAAAAATGGATTTGATTTGATTGTTTTTTCGTAACGATATTATCCTATTAGATCCAAATTTGTATTGTAAATCATTTTTAAAATTAACCTTTGGCTCTGATTTGGGACAATGGTTCTAATGTACAATGATGTTAGTGTAGTTGATTTGGGGTGATCGCTCTTCATAGATTATTGGACTCTGACCCTTACCTATATCATGTAAATATTGATTCTTCAAGATTAATCAAAGCGTTCTCATGCCAAGTTTTGCTTATCCATGTTATACATTTAATGTATGCAATCTCCTTGTGATTTATATTATTAACAAGAGGTGTGACGTAGATGGATTGACCACCAGTCTTGCTCGACACTACTCTAGCTTTTTCCAAGATTAGGATAAATAATGATTTTTGTGAGAGTGTGTTTGGTCTCTCAATTATCGTAACTGAGTGGTGTGAAATTACTTGACATAAGGGTTCCTTTTAGAAAATTATTTTGATTCTATCTCTTTCAAATTGATTTAATTTCCTTCTACTTTCTTTATATGTGAATATCATCACTATGAGAGGGACAAATCAATGTGGTAAATGTTAGATTAATGATATTGTAACCATCCCTCCTACATTTACACACATTAATTGGCTTGATAGGATAAACATGAGCTAAGGGATACTATGACATGAGCTGACCTCCTAGATTCATTAAGTGGAGTCAATAAACTAAAACTTTATTGACCTGCCTAAGGAGCTATAGGACTCCGAGGAGCTAAACAACCACTGCAGGTTCCCAAACATTAAGCTAACTTTCCCTTTTGGTGATCTAGGCCCCTATTTTCATGCATGAAAGGTATTCCATATGAATATAGGCCTTCATTCACATGAATATGCATAGAAGGTAGAGATTTCAGCCTAGAATTTCCAATTCTGAACATGCAACCCTGAAATCAAAGCCACCTTTCCAACCCCTGATTCCCAAACACTACCTAGAACTTGATGAGACTCTATAGAATCATATATAACATCAATACAAAGCCATTCATAAAACAATTAGTTAAGAAATTTGCCTAACCATGATAGTCATTTCGTCAAACATATGGTGAACATGACATCTACAAGTCCTGAATGGATATATGAACATAGCAACCTAAAAATATATGATATTTAGCAAGAAGGTATAATGCCCTCTCTTAATAGCCATAATAACATTTGTTACCTCATGCATTCATTAGCCAACTAAATACATATCACTTCATGAACAAGCCATAGCTAAAGTATATAATAGATCCATGCTTATAACCAACAAATGATAATAATAGCAACCATGACATAAAACCACAAAATCTTAATATTAACTAATACAAATGATTCATATATTTTCATATAGAAATTACTATAATTAAATTATGCAAAATCCAAGCAAGTTAGGGACTTCCATGTACCACCTAACCATAGGTTGGGTAGAAGCAAATATTTCTTTTAGCCAATAACCCCCATGCCATATTCCAAGCATGAATGTGGTTTCTCATGGGATAAACCAAGAAATAAACAACCAAGGGAATTCAAAGGTTAAACCACCTCCACCCTCACACTATCATGATCTCTTCTAAATTGGTCCCAAGATCACAAAACAAAACCAAGCTTAGATGCCTCAGAATCCCTTCACCATTCCATAAGGAATTTTATTGTTTCCACCCACTGGTTGAGGGATTTCTATAGAAAACCATCTCCACCACCAACCCTTGGTATTTTCCTGAGACCACCTCGCCGAGATCCAAAATCTTCCACCAGTGCAAATCTCAACCAAGAATGAATCCCACCACACTATGGTTATCCAAGAATTGGCAAGGCAAGGTTGAAACCATTGTCAAACTAGGAAAAACCCATGCCAATGATTTAAAATAAACAAAATACAAAAATACATACACCATGCATTCACACTTTATCTAGGAAATCACACGTGCAACCCGTTATCTTCAAGTACTTCTATTGAAGCAACCGATCTAATCCTTCCTTGCTTGTCCTTTCTTTCCTTGTCCTTACTTTTCTTTTCCTTGCTTTCCTTTTCTTTCTTTCTTTCTTGCTCCTCTTGGTGCTCTTCTCCTCTCTCCAAATAAATCTAAAGCCAAACTGAGAAAAGGCCAAAAAATATTGCTATGATGCCTTTTGATTAGTCATGCCTCTAATTTCTTCATTTTTCCTCTAGTTTCTTTCAATTTCATCCTCATGAAAATCTGAGACCCTTCATCTCCTTTTTCTCCTATTTTCCTTTATTTTTATAATAAATGCCAATAATTGCCACTTTGCCCTTCCAAATCCTTTGCCAGTGCATTAGGTAATTTCCTTAGCCATAAAAAACAACAGTTGATTCCCACTAGGATGTTTTTCCTGACGTTCAACTCGAAATATGTGTCCCATGACATTGATCATATTTTTCCTTTATTAACCTTTATTACTAGAAATTTTAACCCGGTGTTGTTATAGACCCCTCCCTCTTAGGGGAACACCATCCTTAGTGTTCTATGACACCTAAAACTAGAAAAATTGCTGAAAGAAATACATACTACCCATAGAGCTTTATAAATTAGCTCGATGTAGTATTTACAATGAAAAACCTACTCAAAAGAAGAAATATCAATGAAAAACATGAAAACATGGCAACCATACTGCTTATTGGAGCTTTATAACACAATACATTGTGGTATTTACAATAAAAGCCATACACAAATATGTAAATATAAAATAAATGCATTTTCCTCCACTGACAAGTAAAGAAGGATACAAAGCCCACATCTGATAAACTATCTTACATGTACCTTCATTCAGCCCAAACTGCTTCCATTGCACTTTAACTTGATGTATTACTCAATTATGGAGCATGATTTTTTTCTGCTACAGTGTGCACTGAGGTTTCGGGTAAATTCTCCTTCTAGATCCATCTCCAATACAGACTAGTGAATCGCATGATAAACAACCTTCACATATCTTTTAAGCAATGAAATATGGAAAACATCGTATAATTTCACTATTAGAGGGAGTGCAAGTTTTTAAGACACTATTCCAATACTCTCAAGGATCTCTAGATGTCCAAAATACCCAAGTACCAACTTGGCACATGATCCAATCCTCGAGGATCTCTTCTTGAACATAATTGGTAAGTGCACATGCTCCCCATGTGAAACGCCTTAAATTCCATGTGTTGATATGCATAAATCCTCTATTTATCCTATGTTGTGTTTAGATTCTACTTAATGACTTTCATTTCATGTTTCCTCCGGTCCAATCAATACCCCTTTTACTCGATCACTCCACCTGATAGGCATATTAAAACTTCACCCATAGAGTGCCTCAAACAAACTCATCCATAGCGACTATTGATACCCATGGTTGTAATAAAACTCAACTAGTGGAAGATACTCCTCCCACATCGTCTATTGATGCATAACATACATTCTCAACATGTACTCCACCATATTGTTGACCCTCTTTATTTGTCTATCTTTCTATGGATGATAAGTCATATTGAAGGACAACTCTATACTCAACCCTGCAAATAGCTCCTTCCAAAACTTGGAAGTGAGATTGTAATATCTATTTGATATGATATTCTTAGGAATACCATGCAATACCATTATCTCCCTGATGAATATTTGAGCTACCTTGTTGGTTGCATTAGTAGCCTTCACTAGAATGAAGTTAGCTATCTTAATCTATCAACCACAACAATTATGGAATCATTCTTCCTTTCCTTCAAGACTGGCTCTCGTAAATATGTCCCATAAGAGCCGACAGTTGCAACATGGTCTACATGCACTCTCGTATCGAGAGCATCTGCAAGCATATTTTCCTTCCCTTTAATGTACATGATCTTAAAGTCAAAATCACTAAGGATAGCTAGCCATCTATCTTGTATTTAATTCAAGTTAGGTTGGTCAAATAGATGCCTCAGTCCACTATGGTCATTGATCAAAATAAACCTCATGTCAAGAAGATAATTCCTCCACATCTTCAAGGCATGAATAATACCTGCCAACTCAAGATCATGGGTCACAGTTCTATTCATTTTCATTTATTTTCCTTGAATCATAGCACACCACCTATCCCTCCTACATCAAGACTCCACCAAGTCCTCCTTTGCAAGAATTTGTACATACCACGAACTTGTTGTTTGGGTTTGCAATCTTTAGAACTAGAGAATTTGTAAGAAACTGTTTCAATTTCTTAAAACTAGCTGCACATTCCTTTGTCCATTCAAATTTATTTCCTTTCCTGTGTAATGATGTAATATGATAGGAAATCCCTGAGACATTCCTATTGAACCACCTGTAGTAACCAGCTAGCCCCATGAATTTACAGGGTAAGTTCCTCAGACAGAACACCAAAGGACACCGCTCACAAACAGATCACAGATCAATACACCAGTATTTTTGACGTGGTTAAAACCCTCAAAGAGGGAAACAGTCCATGGCCTGAGACAACGTGGCCACTTCGGGCAATTTATTAATAAAAGAATGAAAATTTATATAAGCTTCTCTCATGAATAATTAACCTACAAATGACCCTCCATGCTCCTTAAATAGAGATCATGGACCAGTCGGGTGTCAAGCCATGGATCAAGTGTCGGTAATATCGAGGAGAGAATGAACCGTCGGATCACTACATATCGTTATCATCGGATTGTAAGTTACAAAAGTACATAGTAAAGAAACACACTTTACCTAACTCTATACTAGACCAAGTTATACTTAACTATTTCCTATGTGTCGGAATATCCTAACATGCCCCCTTAAGAACAACTTGGGATAGGATTTAAGGATTTACAAATATGACACAATAGGAGAAGGAAGGAGGCACTAGAGCCTATCCCCCCTTAGTGACAACTTCCTGAACTCCAACCATAAATCGAAGTTTAGTAAACTTCGCCTCTGTGAGAGCCTTTATAAAGATGTCTGCAACTTGATCATCTGTTGAACAATATTGCACTTCAAGAACATGGTCATGAATGAGCTTTCCGATGAAGTGCATGTGTAGTTCAATGTGTTTGCCACGCTGATATTGGACTGGATCTTTGCATAGTTAAATGGCACTTTGATTATCAAACCAAAGTGTAGTTAGATGCTGCTGTTGAAAGCCAAACTCTGATAGGATCTTACAAAGCCACAAGGCTTCCTTACTAGCTTCTACGACACAACGATACTCTGCTTTTGCTGAAGAAAGAGAAATGACACCTTATTTCTTGCAAGCCCATGTAATAGTTCCTGAACCAAGAGTGAACACATAACCGACAGTAGACTTCCGATCATCAGGGTCACTAGCCCAATCGAAATCAGTGAAACCAACCAATAGAGGAGATGCTTCGGCACTGTAATGAATTCCAAACTGAACTGTACCTTGAACTTAACGAAGTATTCTTTTAGCTGCTTTCCAATTACTTTCACGTGGTTTTTACATAAATCAAGCAACAAGGCCAACAACAAAGGCAAGGTCAGGACATGTATGGGTTAGATACAAACGTTTTCCTACAAGTTGATGGTATAAGGTAGCATCAACTTCAGGGGAAGTACAAGTGACTGAGAGTTTGACTCCAGACTCAAAGGGAGAAGGAGCTGGCTTATAGTCTTCCATGTGAAAATGGCGTAGACGATCACAGGCATACTTGGATTGGGAAAGGGAAATACCTTCCTTGGATTGCAAGACTTGAAGACCGAGAAAATAAGGCAAGTGTCCTAAGTCTGTCATTTCAAAATTATTTTTAAGGCTAGACTTCACATGGTTGATAAGGTTGGGATCACTACCAATAAGGATAAGATCATCAACATAAAAAACAAGAATGATAAGAGACTTGCCTGCTTTCTTGGTGTAGACAGTATTGTCAGAATAACACCTAGAAAAGCTAGATTCTAAAAGAAAGCTATCCATTTTGGCATACCAAGCCCGAGGAGCTTGATTGAGACCATAAAGGGATTTCTTAAGCTGACATACAGGACTGGAGTATGTTTATATAAAGCCAATAGGTTGTTCCATATAGATTTCTTCATGTAAGTCCCCATGCAAAAAGGTGGATTTAACATCCATCTGATGGACTTCCCATTTGAAAGAGGCAGCAAGGGAAAGAACAAGGCAGACATAGTTCATTTTGGCAACAAGGGAGAAGGTTTCAGTATAGTCAATGCCTTCAACTTGTGAAAAACCCTTAGCAACAAGACGAGATTTATGTTTATCAATTTTCCCATCTGGTCCATACTTGGTTTTGTAAAACCATTTGCATCTAACAAGTTTTCGTCCCTTTGGTAGAGGAAGAAGATCCCATGTATCGTTTGCCAATAATGAATGATATTCTTCATTCATAGCTACGTCCCAATCTGGATGGCCTGAAGCTTCTGCAAAGGTGTCAGGATCATAATTCGCTGAGGCTTGAGCTAGGAAAGAAGAGGCTCTTTCGAACTAAGAACGTGTACATCGCTGATCTGTAGGATCACCAACAAGATCACCTGCTGCATCCCGAGTAGCACAGACCCATTTTGGAAGTGGAGGAGCTGAAGGAGGATCTTGAGAAGGTGGGGTAGGATTGTCATCCTCGCTTTCATCATCTGAAGAAGAAATATGTTCAAAAGTAGAAGAGATAGAGAGAGGTGGCACTTTCGCCGAACTAGGCTCATAGGCCGATATATTTTCATCAAACATTCCATCTCTTCTAATGATAACATTTTTGGACTTAAATGGAATAAGTCTATATCCTTTAACATCTTCAGAATATCCAACAAAAATACATTTTTCACTCTTAGGTTCTAAAACTTTATGTTTCTCATCTGGAATATGGGCCCATGCTTCACTTCCAAAAACACGAAAGTGACTCGCATCTGGTTTAATTGAGCTCCATGCTTCTTCTGGAATGATATTCTTTAAAACCTTAGTAGGAGTGCGATTTATTATGTAACTTGTACAGTTAATTGCTTCTGCCCAATAATTAAGACTAGGTCCTTTATATTGAAGCATACAATTAGCCATTTCCTTTAAGGTGTGATTCTTCCTTTCAGCTACACCAATTTGTTGTGGAGTATATGGAACATTATGTTGCATTTGAATTCCATTCTCAGTGCAAAAGTTGATGAAGTTGTTTTTAACATATTCCCTGCCATTATCAGATCTTAGCTAAAGAATTTGATGTCCAGATTGTTTTTCAACAAAGGCCTTAAAGGCCAAGAACATGTTAAATACTTCACTCTTGAGTTTTAAGAAGTATACCCAAGTGCGCCTGGAGAAATCATCAATGAAAGTTAAGAAATACTTGTAGCTAGAGAATGAAACAACTGGAAGTGGACCACATAAATCACTATGCACAAGCTATAAAGGGGCTGAGG